>DWPA01000062.1:0-38554 GCA_018251375.1 Calpodes ethlius
ATAATATTGTGACTTCTTGACAGTTGCTAAGCAATTGACTTTAGGATATTGAGATCAACCGTTAAACTTGTTCAGATGTGTTTAAATGCGATATATATTTATTTTCACAATATATTGTTGAATGTACATATATGTTCAGAATATATATTTATACTATACGTGTTAATTACGATTATCTTATACTTGATTTACTCCAATTACCTAGCCCTGCTGCACTCTAATCTTCAATTGTCCTGGTTTCCAAACCTCGATTTTCCAATTAATCATTCATAAAATACTAAAACCGTATTCCACCATGACGAAACAACCTCAACAAAAGATAACACCATTATACAAACAGTAATCAAACAAGCACTTAACAAAACAGTTACAAACGGTGCTAAAGCCATGACGAATCAATAATTATCATCAATGACTGCGTCGTTCTCTACAGTCGTAAATGCTTCAAGATGGTAGCATACCACCGCAATGTCAATGGCATCCACGGCAAAACGCAGTTCGCATGCAATGACCGCGTGAGACTTGACACATTTTTAGATTAATTCTTAAATAACATGGCGATGTGGCGATATTATCGTTTGAAGTGAACTTTGTGCAGAAAATAAAGTTATTATTTGTTATTTATACCTGTACCAAAAAAACTAGCTAGAAATTTTACATCTGCAAAAATATATCATAATAGTATAAGATGAATTCCAAGTTAAAAAGAAAGAATTAGATACGACCTTTTCCGCAAATATCAACGCAAAAGGTAAACAAGATTCAGAAATCGCTACATCAGCTCTTACCCCTCTTCAACACAATACCAAAATAATTCAAAGGCCCAACATGAAAAGCACTAGGAAGTCAGGATCATCAATCAAGTAGGGCCTTCCGCTGCCCATCTTTGGTTCTAATACCTTATTTGCCGACAGACGAGATTCCTTATCCCGTTCTGAATGATAAATGTGTAAATTCAACCTCAATATGGAACTAACAAGTTCCAGTTTGCATATGCATTCGATCTGAGGAGCCTGGGAACCTTTCAACATAAGTATCATATATAAATTGATCACTAATGATCGAAGGCCACCGGTGACAAAAATGACGTATATCTAAAAGCATGAATTGCAAAAAGGACCAGCTATACTTCTAACAAGAAGTTCACTATTAATCGCAATGTAGATGAATGTCAAGGTTGAATAGAAATCAGGTGAGATAAGAACGTGTCTGTTTTAGTATTAAGATTATGATAAACTAAATTAATCGGGTAAACGAAGCGGCAATTACATTTACTTAAAGTTTCTCTAAGGATACTGATTCCAGTAACGCAAATAATCTCCATATTACAAAGTTACTAGCACATGCAAAGCTGGGAGGATAAACAGTTAAGATTTCAATATCCGTAAGCCTTTATAGCTCTTACCGTTATATCGAATGGCGTGGCGTAGCAAATATTTATGGTCTTTCTGCTTGTTTGTTATTCGTATTTGTTAGCTATCAATCCTTAGTTCCAAGGTTATGATAAGACTGTTGTTTCATAAAAATTCATGGCGATTCGATTCACGAAATCGTTTTAACGCGTAAATAAATTTACTACTGTATCGCGTCAAAACAAACAAAAAATAAGTTATAGTTTAGTAATCTTCGCTCTGGTAATCTTTTTTGGTTTACAATTTATTCTCAATGGTACATTTTCTTAATTGTTTATCAGAAAATTCCTTTATATCCCTTATTTTTCATTATAATCCTCTTGAGAACTATTTAACTGATGATTTTACGACGAGCGACTGATTTTATCGGTTTTCTTTAATTACCTCGCGTATTCAAAAGGTCATTAATACGACTTCAAACCGAATTTACCTAGCAGCAGAGTATTAAAAGACCGTGCGTTTCAGCCGAGCCAGTCAGTTTAATGACCGACTAAACTTTAAATAGTAGTTAGTGATTGGCGGGCATCTACGAGCAAGGTTACGGGCGAACCGGCAATGTTGGCTTAGGGCCATTACATACAATTACATTACACTTCATCCATTCATTCATTGGGTTGAGACCGAAGCGTAGATTACGTTCATAGTCGTGTAACATTCGTTTTTCGAATTCCATTTTCAAATATATATCTAGTGTCTGCCAAACACTGTGAGTGATGTTAGCGATGATTAAATCCCTGCTATGAGTAGACATAAGGTACCTATACTATAAGAACTGGAGAATATTTCATACGAAATTGATACTTTGTATTAAAGTCCTGTTCATATTTTAAATCTTGTTCAAGGTTATAACTACTAAACGTAATAGTATAAAGAGAAAGTAATTTTTCGGGTGACTGATTCATAAACGTTAAGCCAAATACCGAAAATCTAATTACTGTTGCAAGAACAACGAAAATTGGTTAATAGGTTATTTCGTGGCCAAGACAAGCAATAAACAAGGATTTGGGAAAGTCAACTTTGAACAGTGTACACAAAAATACACGCACGTGTAGCATTTATGAAAACTCATCACATAAGGGGGTAAAATATGGGTCATAATTTGTATGGTGAAATCTACACATAAAAGAACTTACGACGAACATCGATAAGCCTTTCATACTAGAAAGCTAAAAATTTCCATGCACACCTTTATAATAAAGAAAAAGGCAGATTTTTGTATTTGAAAAAGGATTCTAGCAATTCTCGAATCAATCGAGCAATATCTATTATCTGATAAAAATCGCAATAAAGGTACCATTTGTATGGCAGTCCCGAATACTGTATACAGTTCCTAGAAAAACAAATTAGTTCTTTTACATGCACTTTTATTTAGTTTTTTTATTCGTACACGTTAACAAACTAAAATGAAACACCAAAACAAATAGAAAGTTACACCGTTTCCTGGAAAACATTCAATTCCTCCATAAATTCATAAACCTGAATCAATTGCAAAATAAAGTCCAGCAACAATAATTGATCCATCGATTTAAAGCGTGCTCAGCGAAGAGTGACAGAGGCAAAAACATGGATGAAAAAGGACGTAAACAATGAACAGCTCCCACGCGGTTGTTTTTATCAATGACAGCATCCTGAGCTCTTTGGTATAACAATTCATGTGAGAGAAAATAAAGCTTCGGAAACGTCGATTAAACTTCTGAATCATTGGGCGAAACACGGACCCTTGCATTACGGTCATATCCTCTATTTTATGCGAGGTACTTAAGTTCGCAATGGCAGCGAGATTGGAACGGGATACTAATAAATTAGCATGTTACAGTGACAAGTACTACGCAAAGCGCTATGAGACGATAGTGAATAAATAAATAATACTAATACTACAACATTCACACTAATATAATACTAATATAGATAATACTAGAACATTGGTATTCAAGACTGAAATAAAAAATCGTCGGTACATTAGTTATTGCATAGTGCATGATTGATTGATACAGTGATAGAAGTGCGCAATTTAAAACTCAATGCAGTTTATTTAATAAAAGAATACATCTATTTGAAATCCGTAAACGAATCTATGAAGTTTGTAACCATTTATAAGATACAACGTTATATGTGTCTATATTGATTTTGACTCAGCATAATAAAAATATGAATGTAAAATTCAAAGAAGAATAGAACCAATGATTATCAGTCTACACTTAGCCGATTAAAACGTTTTAGGCAATACATGCCTAAAGTATAGACGTAAAACGTGAATGATATATTACTTCCGCTGATTCTAGTAATTCACGATAAGCACTATCATACAGATACCGACAAATTGATCGGATATTACGTGAAAACCTTGATATGTTTCCGAAAACATTGCCTATTACAGCGAATATATCGTCAGTCTTTGTACGTGAAATGTTTGAAGAAATTAAAGTAAAAGCAGAAATTAGCGACATACATTTTGCTGCACTATAACCAGCAATTCTGACAATATATTATGCCATAACCAAGATAACCTAATATAATAGTAATTAGATTTTATAAGTAAGCAAAGTTGGTGGCGTCAAAGAACAAAAAAGTTACAAATATCAATGACGATAAAAACTTGACAGGTAATAACGTCACTTCAATAAAATATAAACAATAGTATTAACGTAATATGATCGTAGAGTACCTGGACACGTGAATTATAGTAACTCCGTACATATAGAAAGTGCCGTGGCAAGCAAAACGTTTAATATTTTATAATGACAAAATTATAGCGTGTTGAGACAATGAAAATTAGGCAAAATTATTAATGAGACAGTGTCTCATGAATATTCGCAGTTTTCCGGATCATTTTTATTAATCAAAAGCTGATCTGCAACTTTGTTGAAGCCGCAAAACTTATTATGCAAATGTAATTACAGATTTTTTGTTTACAAGTCTTCTTATACTTAATAAAGTACTACTTGACAACGTACAGTCTAAACCAGTTGATTTAAAAGCAGGAAAATATTAGAAAGGTTCATTAAAATAGTAAGGAAAGAATTTTCGATAATTCGTCCACCATAAGAAGGTAAAATAGAGAATTAAATTAAATATGGGCAATTATTTTGAATTATTTTATCAGTTAAATAAATTTTAAATAGATTTTTTATCCTGGCTACAGAATATTTCCTCTAAGAAAAAAAAGCGGACTAACTCGGGAGTACCAGCTCACATCTACAGAATTTGGTTCTACCGTGACTGCCACCTGTCGATTCATCTTAAATCGTCATCGCCATCATTTCATATCACTTGATCACAATTTAAGTTTTCAAAGTATCTTATTAAAATCATTTTTTAAATTACACGGTACAAACAATATTTAGTTAGAATTTCAGCATGAACGCTTTAAAAAAATATATTAAAATTCCGTTTACGAATATGCACAAAGCGTTCTTGGTAATGATAATTGAAAATTTTGAGCGCGTCCACTTACATCAAAAGAACCGAGCTTCTTCCTGGAACTTATTCTCACAAGGACTGTTTGTTTTATTTATGTTTCAGAATAAATCGCTACGTCAGACTACATCCTTTCTTGTACGGTTTTTGTCCTTTTTTTGTATTTGTCACAACCAATAACTGTACCAGTGAATAAAATATATTTTCCCACATATTCTCGCGAACGAAATCAAGAAAAAAAATTACAGCTATGAAAACATTTCAGTGACACAATTTTAATGTACCAAAATGTTTACATTAAAAAAAAAATAGCAACGTTTACTATAACTCAATAAAACATTTTTAGCATTTTCAACCGTGAATTTTAATTGGGACGTTGTTTATTTTTAGAACATTGTTTATATGATGAACTAATGTCTAGTAGTAATGTTTCTCTCTTCTACCGCAATTAATTTCTTAGCGATACAAAAAACATTTCCAGCAATTACTGCATAAAAATATAATTGCTGATAAAAACATACTTACCCTGCATTTCAATTAGTCGTTCAACTAATATAAATAGTCCGCAACAAAGTTGTTGGCTTGAACGTGCCTGAGCTTCGGAATCAATTACTCGTATCTACTATAATATATATACAAAAGTGTGTTTGTTTGTTTGTCCTTCCTTCACGGGTCAACGTAGCGTTGTTATTGTGTTTTTCTGTGTGGAGATAGTTGGAAGGATGGAAAGTGCCATGGGCTATCTATTCCCGATAATAACCTCATTTCTGTGGCAAAATCCATTACGATGTATATTTCAGCCAAATTAAAGAAAGTATTTCACACCAAAGCGTTGCTTGGCAACCAATAAAAGAAAGGAATCGACAACTTTTTTTTTTCCGACGCGGGTGATGTCGCGGATAAGATCTAATAAAGTACATATATGCCTAAATAGTACTATCGTATTGCAATAACATACTAATGTGTTATCCAATACTTTCGACAACTTATAGCTCGTTAGTTTCCCCATGGAGTAATTTGACATTTTGTATGTTACAAGTTTTTATCACAATTTTGCGATTTAACTTGCAATGTTAGTTACGATTGTTAGTGTGATTTGAATCAAATCTTGCAAGCTGGTTTAGAACTACTTCGTCCTATACTACGTAGTTGAAATTTTACACATTGCTTTATTTCCGACAAGCTGTACCTTGCGCGCTTTGCTAGGCCAAAAACTAAAATAAGGTAATCACAGTGGCGCCACCTATCGAAAGTTGTTCGAACCAATACAAAAACCTACGTTAGCTCATACACAACAACTTTGCCAAAGATCATCACATAATCAAATGCATAGTTTACGATTCTATAAAGGACGTACAGACAAACATTCATTTTTATATATATAGATGACAATCCATTTTTATGACAAGCATGACATAATCCCATACTCAAGGACGAGGAAACCTTACGAGGAAATTCTTCCTATTATCGTATTTCTAACTATCTTCACACCAAAACTCATACCATAAGATCGCTCTGTTACGCCGTAAAAGACCAACAAAGAATCCATCAAACACTTTCGCATTTATAATATTAGTAGATATATACAACTGTCCCAATATTTAATTTAACAATATTCCTATATGTTAAGTAACATTCTAACGGTCCTTTGTATTACTTTATCTCCGAAGTATTTTTTTTTTGTCAAACTTTGACTCTTAAATTCGCTAAATACATATAATGATATCGCCAAGTCAAATGAACACAATCTATATAAAACGCATACACATATTCTAATCTAATCTATGTATAACGAGCCGACATGCAACAGCGCAACACCATCCAAATTGTTATTTATATTCGAGCCCAAATAAAACACGTTCATCATTACGTGAACAGCATCCAATACGTGGGGATATAAATACGCCAGACACGCCCATTCGGCCCGTATCAATGAAACTGCGTACCATTCATAAATTACGTGTACGTGAGCGTTTAAAAGGACGAATGTCGATTCAAGGGCACATAGCTCTGCCTGCACTCAATTGTGATTACTACTTCCTGTCTTACGCGATTATCGGCTTATCAAATTATCGGTTAATTTCAATTTCAGAATAAAATGATAACATCTAGTGATTTATTACTCTAAGAACAGATTAAAATATAAATTGGACTTTGTACCGATACAATATAAAGTTGCTTGACAACATGTTATTATCCTTTATCGACGTTATTCGCTTCGAACGTCACTGACCAAAACATTTGGAAAAAAAATATCGATTTAAAATAAGAATCCTAAAGTCACAAGGTCTCGCAAAAACTAAAGATGAAAGAATAAAAGTGGCAATTGTATCAGTGTTCGATAAAAACAGAATCCCTTGGCACACATCCAGTGACGAGAATGTGAAAGTGCCCACAAAGAGTACAAAAATAAAACCATTCAAGAAAAGTAAAAAGGGAAATTAAAGTAACAGGAAATCAGAAACCGCTGTCGAAATCAGAACCGTAGCGAGTGGAGATAAAGGTGAATACTGTGATAACAGTGTCCAACGAATGACTATTTGTAGTCGGTAAGGGTATTGGAATTAATTTCATGTCCGATAAAGTTGTTATTAGGTTGGTAAGTCAACTAAAAATGGGAATCGAATGTTTCCTGATAGGTATGTAGTAATAGCCTAGAGTCGAAGCGGTCAATTTTGTAAAGACTGACTTTGATCCGTTGTTTAAATGCATACCATCATTAAGCTTACTTACTCTAAAACTTTTGCAAAAAAGTTTGTTGTAAAGTAGGTAGTTAAATAGCAAGATTTGTTTATTTTTCTTAATGTAAGAAACCAGATTTGTAAACACAAATCTAAACCAGATTCGTGAATTGAATCAATAGAAAATACGAATATATAATTTTTATTGACACATTTCGCAAATCTGTTAAAATACAAATCTTAACCCAAATATTCTTCATAATTAAACATATACTCGAAATCTGGTACATTAGAACGCGGAAATCCATTAAACAGTGTTCGTAACCCCCATTGACATTGCCGAAACACCTTGGTCTACTTCCGACAACATCGAAATTTCACACAATTACGTGACACGGATGCTAATCTACTACAGTATACCGTGCGAACTTCGAAATATTCGACGAAGAAATTCACGAAGCGCTATAAATAGTACTTCATGAATAATTAATTCAACGTTTTAGCTCTAATGTCGTAAAATACCGTATAAACATACTTTTTTATTACTCATATTTGTCTCTACGAGTAATGGTTGTCTGTTCGACTCTTTGCTTTTTTGTCAACTTAAATAAGAGTATGTGGTACAAGAAATCAAGACCTTTCCAATTTCTTCAGCAAACTCAATCTTTCCAGTGTTTCAATATTTATGTTATCGAAAAACATTCTCAATATTGGTACCAGATCGCTGGGAAAAATCGTTTCCTAAATACTTGACCTCAGAATTATATGATTGGATGCCCAATGTTGGCCAAATATTGTTTTGAAGTCGTGCATTTAGAGAACGACCTGTCCACGTGAATATCGATGGCACATTAAAATGTTTGGATACCAGTCACCTTGAATCTCCAAGGCAGCGAGCTTTATCAACACCCAATCATAACGGAACTGATAACTGACTCACCTACCTATAACAAAGTTTATCAATGGCAAAGTATGAATGTGAATTTGAGTTTCATTCAACGTCTTATCTTTCTTTATGAATAACAGTGCAGGTGACGATAAACTATGTCTATTAAAATTATATGTTATCATCTCAATATAATTAATAGGGTCATCTATTTATGTTACTACTATTGTATGATAAGACAAACAAATATCAAACAGAATATATACATAAGCAACATTCAACATAAGACTAACTCGGAAATAAGGTTGGGATTCCACAAGAGATGTGGGTGGTAACTAAGCTACATAAAGTGTGAAACCCAATATTAAAATTGATTGATTTTCAATGGTCTTTTATTGCTATTCCGTATTATTGGTAGATCTGAAACACATCCATTACTAACTTACCGTGCATACCTCTGGTGGAAAAACAGTCTAATAAGCTACATATTTATCGTATACGATAGCGTTTGCCATTTCAAGAACAGATTCTTGGACAACTTTTTGTATTAAGGAAGTCTTAAATCTCCGCATTATAATTAGCTTTTTCTATCAAACGATTCAAAATGTCAGTTGATCACGCAACGACTTTTTTTTGGAACAAAATAGATCTTCAACATTGCTATCTATAAGTATATTTATTGTTCGCCACTCATTAGAAACTCTTGTTTTACAAAATAATGTAATTCATCAATAAAATATGTACATCGTACCTAATCAATAGTACAGAAGATCGCTAATTTAAACATACACGATAATGGATATTTATTTTAAGTAACATCAACCGCAGGTAATTATAAAAGCAATCCATTATCCGTGTTATGTATCGCGATGGGAAATCTATCAATTTGTACCGTCGACCGAGTTAATACAAACATGACGCAGGTTGGAACTTTGAAATTGTTTTAAACTTTGTCTAAGTGGCCGAGCGGGAGACAGGATGTCATTTACAAGTTCCGTCGCTAACTGGTATACCAGCGTATATACGCATCATATACTGACTTTATAACATAAACATAACGATGGACGACCTTACATTGACAAATATATAAATGCGTACGGATCGAGATAATGAAATTGTGTTAAATATATCTGAGTGACATACCCGTCACGTCCGCATTGAACAAAAAAAACTGAGTCAAAAGCTGTCCATCCGTTTAGGAGCCACTGTGTCACAGGCAGTCAAACACGGGTAGATCGAGACATCATAATTACAACACACCTCTTTTTCAAGAGTGATACTACTATCTTTGTATAAAGCAGCCTGGTTAACTATCAGTCTTGCTTGAACCAGTCACCAGAATACTAGGGCATGAGAAGCATTTCTTTCTTCCGTCATTCTTCTCTTTTGGCCAGGAATACATTGATAAGGCCTTTGGAGTCCATGAACATACCGTTGACCACTTATCATCAAGTAACTCGTCTACTCGTTTGTCAAAGTCAAAAAAGGTACAAAATTACATTATAATACAAAATTGTTTTAAAGTGCCTCAGCTAAGACTACTTAACAGTGTAATAGAAATGATCAGAAAACCATATTAAAACATTTGTTATATTACAAACTTAGTAAAACGTAATATTTTCATGTCTACAACATGTCTCTACTCGCTAAACATTGATAGTTGCTTCCAGTCCTCATAAGTTCAATTCAATCTGAGCCGACATGTACACAGTGTCGGTCCAAACTAAATTGGGACAGGGAGGAAATTTACACATATACGAGAAGTATGCAAATTTGCGCTTTAATGAAATGACTTCCAGGAATAGAATCAGTACAATCATGTAAATCAACTGAGCGTAGGCAATTTTGAGAACTTCACGGCAGTATAGAGAAGCCACAAATAAGACGTGAAGTTAGATATCGCCGAGAGATGTAATAATCTTCAAGTTGATATTCTTGTCTTCAAAGGTTCAGATGAAGTTAGCGAATGTGGAATATCAGCCGTATCTTGTACGTATTTGTATTTTGTAAGTATACGAGACCTTTTAGCAAAAGAAACAAATTCGGAGAATCCGAAGAAACGAGCAATCCGTCAGACTTTCTTCCATCTACTATGTAGGAGTCATTGAGAAATGTTTTAAAACATCTTTTCTAGATAAAGGGAAATATCGTGAGGAAACCTGCACACCTAAGATGTCTCTATAATGTTTTCAAAGATGTGTGAAATCAGCCAATTCACACTTGGCCAACGTGGCAGGCTATGGCTAGTACCCCTCACTTTGTGAGAGAAACCCTGGGCCCAGCTGTGGGATAATTATAGATTGTGATGATGTAAATAAAACAATATGATAAAGTACATTTACTTCGTGATAAAAAATAGAATCAAGTACAACAAACGAAAATCCCACGTAACCAAGTTCCATAGAATTGGCTACGAAAATATTTTTGTACATTATAATTCCTCGTAAAAAGAAAGTTGCTACTAAATTTAACCAAACTCAAAATAGCACAGCAGAAAATAGATCATAACTCGAAGACATACAATTGAAACATTTTTTTATTGAATGTATTTCATAAACTCGATCGCTCATATATACAATTATTCACCCCATATTACATTTTTTTATTTGATTGCCGACAAAGGAGTAGATGACCTATCCGATGGTGAGTGATTACTATGGCCCATGGAACCCAGTAACACCAAAAGAATTACCGAAACGTAGTCAGTCAAAAAAGACAGAAGAAAAAAGAAATAACTGGCTTTCAAACATCCAGAATACTACGAATCGCTTGGCGGTTGACTCAAGCAAGAAACCGGTACCAGGTACATTAAGCAAGCTTAATGAAAAGATAGTTAAACCTGTAATAACATAAACGACTTTATATTGATAATACCAATATAATCACTGCGTTAAGCTCTCCTAACAAACATACTCGTATTGAAACTAAGCAACCGTATTTTAAAGTTGGGACGCAACGATCTTTAAAGACCTCCACAACAAACAAATCTTCCTTCGTTTACAAATATAATTTAATCACATTTTATATTCATAATTTTCGCGCTTATCCAGAGGTTCACAAATTACAAAACGTAATCTGATTGAAAGATAGAACAAACAAACACATAAACACAAAAAAACTTAAGAAAATGGAGCTACCATTTTCGCCATTCGGCTACAAAACCACAAAAAACATTACCGCTGAAACGCCTGAAAAGATACTATAGTAACATCCCATTTGCGGCAACGATAAATTCCCGACGTGAAAACAAAGAACCGCCCAAATATTCCACGAGCACCGACAAACTGTATTCATCCGCAGAATAGAAAGCCGGATTTGGAACGGATGAGGAGAGTAAAAAGGAGTGTCCTTTAGGAACGGTATCGGGAGCGCACCATCCGCCGTTCAAAACATCCGGCAGACTTAACGACCCCATTGAACGTTGCTTTTAATATACTGGGTTGGCGTCAGCCGACTGATATGAAAACGTTATTGCCCTCGTCACCAACAATATAGATGCAATATAGATTCTCCTTGTTGGTAAGATTTTCACATAAGGATTACTATTATCAATATTATTACTGGTGATATTATATTTCAGTGCAGGCTTTTTGGCTAACTACTACCCTCTTGCTGAGTCAGCGTCAAATGTGTCGCCGTATTACTGCTAGGGGCTTGAAAGCTAGATCTTTCTTTCTTACATCTTTAATTCTTGTCGGTAGTTGGGCCTTTGCACAAAAAACCAACCAGGTTCGATAATCACATAATCGAGACAATTAGGGCAATACTATAATTACGATATCTAATAACCGTTTGTGAAGAAGTTCATTTCAAACTACATAGTATTGTACATAATTCTTTCAAGCTGTCTATTGATGCTCCACGTGTAGAAAGTCCTGCTAGTAAGTTTAAAACTGTTTTGTATAAAGTGAATCTACTTCTTGGTAATCCTGAATTAATTGAACGACTGAAAAAGGAATAAATGAAAATTTTAAATTAGACTTCCAGGTTTGAAAATTGATGAAATTCCAGGTATTTATTTATTTAATAAATTATTTTTAACTAAAAATAATCTTTCGTTCGAGGGCCGACATTTGAATGTCAACAATTTATATATTTTTAAATAATAATGATTACAGTATTATACGTGTTGCAGTATGTCTGCCTGGTCAGATAGCTTTATAAATAAATTAGTTAAGATGATTTCATTATACTGTGCGCCGTGGTATATAAAAATATTCTATCGCTGGGTAAATGCCAACTGTAGAGGTATTTGATACAACAATCTAGTATGGAGTATAAGATCATTCATGATTCATGATGAAATATTATAGAATTTAGATATCGTGTTATGTGAGATATTACTCTCTTCACTATCTTTTTTTATCTTTTTAAAGGTAAAATATAAATGGCAGAACTTCTGCAATTATAATAACAAGCAACTCCTGCTTTGCGCTCGATATTCGACCTTAACTCCACTAATCAAATGAGTAGTTTACTAATTATTTCGCATCTGTGACCAACTGTATTACTAATATTTACTAACAGGAACAATCTACTCTAGCAGATCAAACTTCCACAATTTTCTTACTAAAATAATAAACCAACCAAAGGTTGGTCACAGATGTCTATCGGCGACTGACCATGTTAACAATGCATGTCGTTTGCTAACCTTACCTCAGAATAAATAGTTTAAAAAACTAAAAATACGCTTTTATACTCCAAGATAAGTAACTGAGCTATTCACAGTTAAGGAGTTCACCCGTTTGAAGCTATTCCTAAGAGAAATATCAGATCATACTTGTCATAGCTTTGGATTGTCTCTCATTCCGTCTCTAAATTTAACTTTTAATTTCAACTGAATACTATTAGAAAACGTTTTTCTAATTCATAGTCCAAATTTGTCAAAACCCAACGTATATACACACAACTATTACAAGTTAAATAAAAGATTTTAAAAGAGGCTTCCTTCAGACATCCAGTAAAGTAGGCAAGTTCAAAATATTAACCTAATTATTGTTTCGTAAACAAGCTAGTTTAATTAATCAAACGGACGGGAAGGCTTAACTAAGGATTGCGCGATGAACTATATTCAGTGTACGTCACTGTAATGCGCTATCGTAGATAACTTAGGCCCTCCGTGCTAAGCTTTCATGGAATTTCTCCTCAAAATAACTATATGGTATTTACTATAATAATTATTATTATATTAGATATTTAAATATTAAATTCTTTTCAATTAGTATATTCTATAGTCGAAACAGTTCAGTAATTAAAATACATTTAGTAATCTAGTTTTATTTTAGACTTTTGATTTCAATTTCTAGAATTAGCTACTACTAAAATTACCGTAGCTTCAAATACCTACTTTAACCTTACAATTTCGTCAATAGAGCTTTTTTTGTAAAGGACGTATTTATTATTTTTATTTGTACATTTTATGTCCATCAGTTTATGGGATAAAGCTAGTAGAAATTTTAAATTGCTTTTCAAATTACGCACTTAAAAGGACATATTAACTTTTTGTTTGGAAGTTGGTTTTGTATTCTAAAAAATTCTAACCACCAGTAAATTACATTGATAGAAGACGTAATAACTATGGAACTCGAGACCATTTTAAATAAATTTTTAATGAGGGAACTAACCAAAAAATATCCTGCTGAAAACATTTGTGAAGTACCGCTGCTCCTTTACTAGAACACCTACATTACAACCGAACAACCACCCAAAGTTAAGCTTCGAGAATATTTCATCCCAACAAGTGAAGGCGGTCAGTGGATTCAAAAAAACATTCTGAAAACTACAAGCTAAACTGAACAGGCTCTTCATGGTTGTGAATAGGCACACTTGTGTTATAGTGCTTTTGAATCTCACAACTCTGGAATCGCCCCATTTGGAAATTGCCCGATGTGTGAAATTTGTACTCTTTACCGTGGTCTCTATTTCAGATTTCATTTACTTTATTGCTCCTAACGGTTACCATCTACGAATGTGATCCATCCTTCAATACAGAGGTCGTTAATAGAATTTGCTTAACACGAATAAAGTTACTAAAACAGACATTGCTTATGACTGGTTATCTCAGAAAACCATCAGGAACGAATACTGACTTATAAAGTCTATAACACAAATTATGAGCACCCGGGATAAGTCATATAAAGGAAGTTTGCTCGTAAGTCTTGTCGTAGAAAATTATATGTTTTTTTTATGAAATCACATAGCTGGGGTTATACAGTTGTTAAGATTATAGGCGCATAAAGCCATATTAATAATAAAATTGCTGAATGAGAATTTTATTTATTTAAATTTCCCTAGCCCAGTATTTACATAGGGCATCCCTCAGGGGCATTGTTTGGCACCGCATGTTCTTAAGTTTTAGGTGAATTAAAGTAGGTATTTTAATGATGTACTTTTGTTTTTTATTTGCTAGAATAAAAAGCCTTTTCACAACGTTGAATGCGGCTTTTGTTCTGTTTTGGTGAATGCCCTGTGTGTGGATAGGGTTCGTTTACTTGGGGCACTTTGTTTATTTGTAATTACAACGTTTATTGTCGAAATTCTTTACCTCAAAAAACGTAGATAACATTTTATTAACTGTATGGATATCTGGTTTTTATATGAATTACTACTTAACATCTTCGCTTCGGTTCTGGAAACCTATACGGGAGTCCTATCTTGCAGTATAAAAGATCTTCCTAGCTGGCAATAGCGTGAAAATTTCATCACACAAATTTAGAACGAAATAAAATAAGAAACCAATTCAAGTATCAAAACTTTTAAGTTCGTAATAATTATTTTCGTGTTATTAGCGTTTGCTTACATCACGTTGGCGAGCGTCAGAATCGTAGCATTCGATGTAACTTCCAGTGCAGGAAGGAACTAGCATACGGCGTACATTTGCCGTCACTAAGTGGCAATAATTTGTATCCTTTGATGATTCACGGGAAGCATGTGGCTGCCTACTTCATGCTTACATCATTGCTGTAAGCTGAAAACTAAACATCTTATGACATCGCAATCGCTTCGGTAATGGTTGTAATTTCAGAAAAGTATCTATTGTTACTTGTATATTTTTTAAAACGATTTATATCCTTACTGTGCATTTACTATGGAAAGGAATTATTTTCTATCCATAAAATTTTTAGAAGCACAAAATTTTACAAGAGTCCTTAGCTTCGTTCACTCTCAAAATTTTACTAGTAAACAGATCTTTGTTAAGATATTTGGTACAATCCTCAAGCATATATTCTTATTTAGACTAAAGATCTGTGGAAAAAGCCACCGGGTCAACTGATGGTAAGTGGTCAGTGAGCGTCAATCCATCGTTAGCCTTGACGATGAGCTCAATTTAGCAACCACATAGTAAATAGAAGTACACTTCAACCCATAAAACTGCAGTGAAATAAGTTAAAAAATTACAAAAGCTTCATCTTTTAAACTCAATCTTCTTTAGATCTTCAAGAAACCTTTAAAACCTGCAATATTTCAAAGACATTTTCTAGATCTTCTTAGTATTTTGTGCAAGGATTTAAACCCTCTTCTTTACCATGCAGAAAGACTAAAATATAAGCGTATTTAAAGAAAAAAATCTGTGCAGAAACTACGAGGTTACCTATTCAGTAATCTACAGGATGTATCGAAATACAATGAAGAAATTTTATTGTATAATTATCCAAACAGTAAAATACCGGTATCAAATTATGAATGTTGGCCACACAGTACTCTTTATTATGTCATTGGATCGGAAATGAAACACAGGCCGTCGCCCGGTCGGTTGGCCATAAACAAACGAATATAACAATTTAATATGCATCCGTTTCTACTCAATGTTAATGAGCTATCAGAAATTGAAATCATTAATGGCTTACCACAGGACACGAGTCTGTCCTTATATCTGAGGTAGCATACTAACTCCATCGCGTACCAATTGGCATAGGGTAAGGGTCCATGGGTCACTTTCGAATTGTCTTAACGATAATTGTCTGATGATAATAACCGGGATCTATGGCTTTACATTCGTAGCACGGATGTAACTAGATTTTTACAATTCTAAGACCATTCATAAATTTTCGAATTATAACGTACGAGCACGAAACTTGTATATTTTGCCCAAAACCAATTGAAATTCGCCGCTACATATTGGCTGTCAATTTCATCCCCATTCAATTTAATGAAACAACAGGTAAATGTGTAATTATTAAGGGATATCACAGACTAATTCGAATAATGTATGTCGACGAAAAATAATTTATTGGATATGTTTTTACTAATGCAATACGCCTTTTAACATTATGTACATATAAAAAATCGCGTCAAATATTTTTTGAAACACGGGTAGGATTACGAAACAAAAGAAGAACGGTTAATAGTTTATTTTTTTATAATTCAATTTCAAGAACTAAAAAAGCAAAAGCTTCATCACTAAATAAAGAAACAAAAGACCTTATCCATTCAGGATTTAATACGACAAAACCATTGACTAATATTTAAAACCATTTCAATATAGATTATGCGGGTAGGTAAAGATAAGATGGTTCATTCACTAAACTTCAGGACAATGATGATAAAAGATATCAATGTAGATATGATATCATCCGACGTCTTTCATTGATATGAACATTGTCGGAATATTATGAATCAAACTGAAAATCTTTATTCACACTTCAGTTTCCACGTAGAACAAAGCTATAAGTTTCGTAAGATAACGTTATGTAACGATTGTTATTACAGAGGCTGGCTGGCACAATAGAATGGCCGTATGAAAAACATTGGTCAATAATTAGCTGAGTTAGAACCTTGAAAATATCGCGTATAACACTCATAATTATGTTTTACGACACCGAGACAAATTCTAAATCTAAAATGTGAATAATCTTTAAAATAATAATTAAAAAACCATAATAGCAGACTAAGAATTTTCGATACGCGAAATTTCGAGTTTAAGGTGATTCCATACAGATTTTTGTGAGCTAGGTGTGTTCTAATCCTATCGTCCTTCGTTGCTAAAGGTTATTGTCACCAACATTCCAAGACACAAGATCTGCAACAAGTTCTGCGCAGATAATTGATACGATAGCCGTAACTTAAAGCTTGAACGTCATAGGATAAATGCCTTTTTCAAGTTCCCGACACTAATGGAAGTCTTGTAAGCGACACCGATCACTTACGTAGAAGAACAATATCAACATTTCCCCAAGCTATAATTCTACTTCTACAACTATGTCGAGAACGGATAGTTACTTCGCAGTATGAGGCACTTAGAGATTCTAAGAGAATATCCCTCTATATTTAATTTTCATTTCAGACTTGAGCGAATGTCCAAACGTTTTCATATTTCATTTTCATTTAATATTTAAACGAATGGTCTAAGTAGAAATTAACTGAAAAGTTAGACCACATAATGTCCCATTGTCCAACGTCCATGCGTATCCTTCGATTTTAGATAATTAACTCTGTACGCCTATGGGCGAGCTAAAGTAATAACTTAAAGCATTTCTTAAGGAAATACTACTATTCAATATCTAGTAATTTGAACGAAGTAAGAACTCTGCGAACTTAATTGTTCAACCCATCTCTTAAACTCAAACTTTAAAATGACTACAGATACAAATGTTAGATCAAAGCATATTTTTTGTGGTAAGGTAGCACAGAAAACTATTATAGTTTTATTTAACATTAATTACAATACATTAAATGACAAAAAACTCAGACACTCCTCTATGTTAACTATGTTACAGGTGGCTTGGACACGCAAAAATAAAACAACACGCAAGACTTTATAAATAGTCTAGATTAGAAAACGTGATCACAAGCGAGCCGAGAATTGGAATATTATTGAATTAATGTAGAATTTTTTACTCCGTTTAAAATATCCTGTCTTTAAACATGAAATTTACGAGCAAAGACTTAACTGTGCATATAAAAGGGATCAGAGTTTCGAAAAAAGTTCGTATCCCAAAATTATTTTCACTACAACCTCTTCTTTGTGAAGTCTGTAAAAAGAGATGTCGAAAGCAGAGAGTACCTTCTTCAAATCGTAAATGAACTGAAGTTAATTTTATCCTTAAAGGTCAAGACGAGCATTATTTGATACACGTAACTTAGCCTAAATAGATATATTAAAGAAAACAAAAAGTATGTAGTTATTATGGCGTAAACTTGAATAGTTACTACAAAAGTTTTCTATAATCTGCATGACAATCTTGATGCATGACGGCATCCAATGGCAAAATCTGGTGTATGTACAGATAATGGTATATTAACGTAGTATTCCTCGTTTTTAAGTTAAGGCAACGGTCGTAGAGCCTTGACGGAAGATAAAGTCGAAAGGCAAAAGAACTTTTTGGTAGCCTTCCGAAGTATAGGAACGCTCCGCTTATTACTTTACTCCATCAACTATTAACCGCAGAATATACTTTGAAATCATTATAACCATCATCAGGAACAATAACTGTCCCACTTTAAGGCCCAGATCTCCTCTCACATTGTCAGGCCATAGTCCACCATACTGACCAAGTGCGGATTGACAGACTATACACACCTTTGATAACATTATGGAAAACTCTTACGTGCAGGTTTCCACAGGATGTATTCTTTGTCAAAACAAACGAAAATAACTTTTACTTCGCACATAAACAGTTTTAAAATGCTCGAAATGATTAAACCATTTTTGATTTTATGAAAATTAGAAGTTCGTGCAGGATTCGAACCCATGAATTGGCGTTCGGGAGACACTTGTTCGAACCGCTAAGCTATCACTGTTAGATTAAACATCAGGTATATAAATATTTCGGGGTTTATCGCCATGGATATAATGGATATGTCTGCAATGACGTGTTCCGTATCATTTTCGCCCACGTTCCAATCAATTCAATGGGCATGGAAAACATAATAACCTTCAACCACGAGATATCGTGAAATAGACTGGGCTAGCCGCTGTAACGACGAATTAGCTAAAAGCATAATATATTAGATAATATTATAATGGAAAAATGTGTTTGTCCTTTCAAGGCGCAATGGAGTATTTTTATGGTATGATTTTTGGATGAAAAAGTTAGGTTAGGTAGGGTAAGGCTGGAGAGACCTTATTAATGAATGTTTATTAATCTTTTCATATTATTATAATAAGGAGGTAGTGTTTGTGCGTTACAAACGCGTGCGTTATACACGGTGATATTTGAAAATATTCACCCGATTTTAAGAATTATTTCACCAGTATGCTACATTATTACTGAATGATATTGACTATATTATTTTTATCTTAGATGTATCTGTGCGAAACAGGATGTGCAGCTGGTATTAGATATATAGAATAAATATGGATTGTAGATTATATTAATATTGTATTACTCTTTATTTTTTTTATCTATTATGAAAGAAGCCAACGAAAAAACTTGAATCCATCTGGTATTATGAAAAAAATATAAAAATACTCCTAAGTGTTCTTCACAGCCAGTACTACTGTCAATATCATTGGTGGTAACAGTACTGACAGCAGTGTAAAGAAGGTAACCCCATTTTCTGATTCAATAACCCTCAATAAAGTAACAACTTCAAAAGGAAACTTATTAATATTACACCTTAATTTGTATTTACATAGTCTCCAACATTAGTTTCGGAACAACCATCCTATTTTCATATCATATATTGATAGTTTGAAAAGTGTCGGTTCATTGATCACAATGTACATAGCACAGGTGAACAAGTAATGTTACATAATGCTCCCCATAATGGTCACGGTATTGATTATTGTCTGATTGTATTAACCCAACAATGATTGAATGAACAAAATGTTTGTTCATCAATACAAAATAACAAATGAATACTTTATTTGTACATGTATTGTACTTTTACTATTTAGTTTCTTTTGTTATGTCAATCATAACCACCTTTGCACCGTATAGGTAAAGACAATATAGATGAGTAACCAGCCATGAAGAAAGGGAAGATCTCAATCTTTCAGGAAATCCAAGTACCCAAAAACATTTCAATTGAATCCGAGAATGATCAATTATAAAAACTGGGATCAGTATCAACAGATCCCTATAATTTTAATGGTGTGTTCTACTCCCAATGTCTTGTCTGATAAACATCTTCTCTTCTGATGTACTATGAATTGAAGAGACAAGGTGGGACTATTGAAATGTATATCATTTACAGCTCTTTATCACAACAGTTTTAATTTGTACACCAGTATATAAATTGCAGCTTTATTCTTAATGTCCTAATGTCTTACTCCTTCTTCATGTACAACTGTACACCAACATGACAAAGATAAATAGAAGAACAGATATAAGTATGTAAATTAAATGTATA
This sequence comes from Calpodes ethlius, assembly GCA_018251375.1. Classification (NCBI taxonomy): domain Eukaryota; kingdom Metazoa; phylum Arthropoda; class Insecta; order Lepidoptera; family Hesperiidae; genus Calpodes; species Calpodes ethlius. The sequence goes on from DWPA01000062.1 coordinate 20,691, forward strand.
TTTGTGTACATTATCTTAAAAATATCTTTTTGATTTTGAATAACTGTAAAAGACTTTTCATTATACTTTCTCAAGTAAACTGAATCACATTTGTTTCCTTTCAATTAACCTCATTTACTAAGAAAAAAATTTAAACATCAATATGTTTAAGAAACAAATTTTTGAAGTCAAAGGAAATAGATATTTTATATATTAATCTCCAACAGGTACATAATGATATGCATATCATTGAGTATAACTTTCTTGCCTAAAAATTACTCTTCATAATAATTTATAATCAGTAGATAATTTTCAAATATTATATAAATTAAATATTTTACAATCTCACAAACTTGTAAGTGTGAAGATAGCAAAAACTACAATATAAATAAATGCATAGTTTAAAATTAACCACACACACACTCTTATAGTAACTAAATGTAGTAAATGTGCTTTTTAAGTCTTTAGGAGTTCCATCATCTGGAGCCAACCCTGAGAGTAAAATCAACTCATGCCTATCATATAAACATTGCTATCAGAACACTAAAGCAATAGATAAATTTCAACTCATTAGGCTAGGAAGAAGTATTTCTAATTTAATTTAATTCAATCCAAATAAACATACTAACAGACTAATGATATAAAAGCTTTCAAGTATGTAAGAATAAGATATAATTCTCTCAAGCAGATATTTTAGTAAACATATGAATGAAGCCTTCCAAAGAACAGTATAACGGCAAAGTCCTTTTTCTAATCAATAAGGAAGTATTAGCGTGGGAATGGACATTGAAAAACAAAAGAGTGCATGTAGGTTTAATGAACAATAAGACAATTGTATGTTCACTTGAAAAAATCACTAGGGCCATGGGAAAATTGTTCAGTGCTAGATTTGTATACTTGAGAAGAGCTTTTTAATTTAACACAATGCTATTAAACAAAGCATGTGTTTAACCTAAACTTTCGGTTTAAATGTTACAATATAAGCATAATTAAGTGTCTAGAAGTATTGAAAAATGTCATTGGATTAAATATCATGCTAACAATTAATAATCTGCCAATATCGGAAGCAAAATTTAAATATTAAACATTTAAATATTAACTTTATGCCATTTTATTCATTGATATAAACACAATCATATCTGTGATAAATGAGTAACAATATGTTATTGAAACATTGTCTAAAGTTGTTCCATATATTGATTTAATGAGTATAAGATATTATAAATTTGTATCAGCACCTTGCAACATAAGTGCATATTGCAAAGTTATGCTGTTGGAAATTAGATGTTGAAGAAAAGTCGTAAGTGAAGGAGATTGATATCTTGAGTATAAGTATTAATATAAAGACAGATTCCTCAAATAAAACCACCCTTGGGTACTAATAACAAACAAATAAAAGAATAGAAGACACCAAAAAGAGAAAGTTCTTGATCAATAACTTTTAATTACTATTACTAATACTTGGCTTGTAAAGTCTTTTTTGCATTATTGTTGCACATGACTGTCATAGTTGAAATTAGTTAGTCTTCCACCTTACTAGTGCAGTACTGAATACTTTAGCAGTTCTCATATTAAACACAATTATTATCCAGATGTTTTTTGGACACTTCATTAAAATTCTGATCAATTCTGTGTGAAGTACACATTTTAAATAATTTAAATTTATGATAATTATACTTGATCATATAAGTTGATAATTTATATTTTATTATATCTTGTATAAATAATTAATTATATTAAATTTGACACTTTACCAATTATAATATTTGCTATGAAGGATATAGCAAATATACATAATAGAAATCCATATTACTTCAAATGGACAGAATCAAAATAGCTATGTCAATATATAAATGGTTATTGATGTTTAATTCACATATTCCTATGGTTATAAAAACCCCCTTATTGTAATGAAACTCAATAAATATAAAGATGACAAACACGAGGGGGACATTGTACATAATAATTATATAATAATAGTCACAATAATGTAATTAATTTAATATTATGATCATTATTTATAATAATATGTTATATTCATGAATGTTAAAACTAAACTAATTAATTTTTGTATTGTATTTTTAAATATTGTGTGTATAAATAATGTATAAACATAATCATTGATATTATATATAAAATATTTTTTTTTATCAAATTACTAGATTTTACTGATAATATTTTTCTAATGCAATGAATGCTTTGGGGGCTATAATGCTAATGGAATTAATTAAGCACACCATGTACCTTTCCTATATCTATCTTCTCATGAGATCATTTATTAGCCATCTGAATATTTTTTTATCATGCATGGTTCTTGTGTTGTATTGTAATTTGAGGAATATGAGAATCAATAAATTAATTCATAATTATTTAGATGCTCATGACATTAGTGTATAAATTTTTAGACTAAAAAATCCCATGATGATAAAATGATTGTCATTAATTATTTAATCTTATTTTATAACAAATGTAAGCTACAACTGACCTGTTTCCGAAGTTTGCCCTCCAGAACTCTGCGGCGTCACTCTTCGTGATGCGGAACTGGTCACCGGCGAAGGTGCCGTTAGGGAACATGGCTTTCAGCTCACTCAGCATGTGACTGAACACCAAACTGAGCTTGGTAAGATTACGTCTATAATGAGAGTTCTCATCAAACATCTTCTCTTTGCCTTCTTTGAACAACTTGATCGCTTGCTTACATTTTCGTATCAAATTGATTATAAACATGTTAAAATGTTCATTATTATTCAACTCCTGCATGTTGTCCTCGTACTTCGAGTAAATAACCCGCAGCCGCTGATAGGTGTCGGGCAAAATATCTAAAATGAACGGCGGACTGTTCTTCAAATTCATTTTGTGATGTTGACATAGTTTTACCACTTTATCCATCAGTTTCCATGTCTTGTCCAGTGTCCTCTTATCCGTAGCCAGCTTCGTCGGACACACCGCGTCCGAGAAAGCACCATGCAACTTCGAAAATATCGAAGATATATTTTTCTGTTGTGATTTGTGTCGAGAGGCGGCCATTTTGAACGGTCCAATGACATACAAATGAAAATAAGTATTTATATTAGCACACTCAATTTAAAGCACTTTCATCACTTAATAATTAGGTAGTCTAACGCGTGTTTTCTCATTATCACATGAATGGGCCACATTTACGACGCGATTTTACACACCAAGCGACAAGCGCTTACTCACTGACACATCTTCGACGCGTATGACAATTTTGCTTTGACAATCACTGACAAATCGGTTGTCGGTTCAGTCGGAAGGCCACAAAAGGAGGTTTGCAGATTGCTTGGACTTTCTAGTGTTGCAATATAGATAAACATAACCGTAAAATAACTGATAGTTTCGGTTATTATGAATGAACTTTACCGCCCAACAATTTTTTTGTCTATGGATTGGTATAAGTCGTTGTAATATAACCGGTATATTATGAATTAGGGTTATTTTATTTGTTAACAGTATTCCACGATTAGGTATGGCTATAGATTTAAAAAAGGGGTTGATAATGAATATTTATTTGTAAAGAACATCAATGACCTATAAAATAGACTATTAAGGTATTTTCCATATTTTTGTGTTTACTACTATTTATCGGTTAAGAAATATTTTTTTATAATTTTAATGTCATAAAAATGATTTGGACTCTATATAAATACACGTATGTTCCTATGTCCATGTAAAAAGTAACTTAAAATTATGTAATAATTAAAAAATACTGGCTATGTTATTGTATTTTAATTTGAAAATAATGTTTTCAAGAACTTGGAACTCAGAAACTAGTTACTTTAAGGATTTAGTTTTAAGCTGTATAAATGAGAACCACGTGAGAGTATTTCTAATAAAAAAAAATATTCTTTACAGGAAATAATGGCCTTACCAATACCGGTATAAATATGACTACCGGTTAAATAGCCCCCATCATTTAGACTACCGAAGGGGATGAGATTCTTCGCCTCTATTTTCAACATCGTAACTATAGAAAAATAATAGATATATGTGTGATTACGATAGGATTCTAGGTTTTATATTTTAAACATCTGGAATGTTTCATAAAGTTTTACATGTCACCCGTGTTTATAATTACGAAAGTTGAGAAGCAATGACAATATTAACTACAACATTCAGAAAATTAACGCTAAAATTATCTATATATCAGGAATGATTAAAGAAACAATTAAATATAATTATTGTAGAACGACTAATAAAGGTTTTTAAAAGTGGCAATAACTTTTGTTTTCATCAGAGCCATCTATTTCATATTCTATAAACTATTTTATGACCAGTTTATAACGTGGTTGCAAATATATAGTAGAGATGTCATTATTACACGGGCCTCTTTTAATTATTTATTATAATGGGACTGAAGTGTAATGTAATCAAAAATATTATTGATATGTAATTTACATAAAATACCCGAAGTTACTATTTATTTTTTATACTACAATTTAGTTGTAGTTTTGTACTTTAATAAATTACTATCGTCACAGCTTTTATTTAAGTTTTGAGAACATTCAATAGATGGCACTGAAATTATAGATAGGCGTAATAAAATTATATATTTTTTTAAAGATTTTTTATTCATTCTGCCATTTACATTTGTCTTATCTTTAAAATAATTTGCATTTGAAATGTAATATAATTTTAACGAATTAATTTATTCTATTCTTCTTCTTCTTCTTCATTGGCTTCTGTAGTGGTGGTCGTAACTTTCTTTTGCTTGCGTCTTCTGCTGTGCCTTTTACCTTTTTTACTATTTCTGGAAGTTGAAATTATGTTTTAATAAGTTGTTAGCAAGTAATTTTTAGCGTATTCGTTTATCGGAAGTACTTACAATGCATTATTTCATTAAAGGGATGGAATATTCTGGAATAATTTATAGGTAAGTGTTGGCACCTGTCATGAAGTAGATGATTAGTTCTTTTGTCGGCCATTTATACTAAAAACGAATGCACGAAATTGATCGAAGTAAGAACTGTCAATATCTAGAATATTTGGCTAATTGTTTCTCATGCAATTATTTAAACAGTAATTAGGTATTTGAACTGGAGTTACAAGTATAAGAGTTCATCAGTTGCCACCCTTAAGTGGTTATGGCTACAAACACAACCCTAACACCAAAGGAATTGCTATTGTGGGGCCACCGTAGAAATGGTAACCCTTATACTGAGTTCTGGTCTTTGCAATCAAAATCGTAAAAATAAATTAACAGATTATTTTACAATAATATGGCTAGCTTACCAGATAAAAATTCAACTACCATTAACATTAGGTATTGTTGGGATTCAACGAGATTGTGCAGTGAGACGCTGTCAGTATATGTTCGTGGTGCCGTGTGCATTGTTCAGTTATGTGTATTGAAAGGTGAGTGGTGCAGGATAATTTTTCTGACTCAAGGATGCAAAAAGTCCCTTACATTTAAACATTTACGACCCGTGTAGTGCAATGGTTACCATACTGGATCGTCATTCAAAGGGCCTTAGGTTCAATTCCTAGCGAGGCAAAATTTAAATGTTAACATTTCTGATCTTGGTCTGAGTGTGTTTGTCATTGTGTATTGTCATGGTGTCTACGACACGGGTAATTTTAGTGTGCAGCTATGAGTGTTTAGCGTTAGTTAATAGGTTAATTAAATTTGGGACGAAAAGAATATAGAAGACAATAATTACATAAAAATTAGCACATAAATTAGTATTTTAATAAGTTAATCGAATCTCAACGAAGAATACATAGAACACATATAGATTATAGATAAAACATTACATTTCAAAATCACTGCACGGATTCGTTTCGTAAGCATTGAACTTCAAAATTGCTCCTTTCACGCCAATAAGAACGTTATCAGCCGAATCCATAGCAAACGTATTAACGCCTGTCACTTTGAATGTTCCCAAAAGTCTCGCGCTGGCGTTTTCAGAATCAATAATATACAAGTTACTATTCTCATCCATAGCAAATATTTCATCGGATCGAGTGACGAAAACACCAGTCATTCTATCGCTGGGTAAACCTTTGATTTTGATGGGTATATTTTGTCCGCTTTTCAGAACGTAAGACGTTTTAGTTGCTACGAAGAATATATTGTTTCTCGTGTCTATTGTCAGGCCGTGGCCATTTGGGATAGCGGAGAATGTCTCCTGCTTTTGGCCGTCGTTGGTGATTTTGTGAACTCGATTTTGCGGCCAAGTTGCTATATACATTGTCGTGCCGTCGCTACTCACGGCTATATACATGACGTCTTCACCCAAAGCGGTGTACAGTTCGATCGAGCCGTCGTCTTTGTACTTATACACGCCGTTATCGGTAGCCAAATAGACAATATCGTTGAGGTTATCAACTGAAGTTGACTGACCTAAGCCGGCTACTTTGATCGTTTCCGACTCTCCGCTCGGCCGCAAAATTTGTAAGCTCATTTTCATCTCCTCGCTGATGAGGGTGTAGAAGACGTTTCCTGTTTTCCAATTGATACTCATGTCGGCTGGAATACCGCTGATGTTCCTCTGCTCTTCGAGGGAGTAGAAGAAGTTGTTAAAGTTGAAAAGGGTTGCGCAGAATTGCTCTTTATTTTTCTGTTTTAGTAAACTCTGCCGCGTCATCACTGGACTGCCAATCGTTGTGGAAATGAGAAAAAGAAGTATAGCAACTGTCTTTCGGTCCATCTGAAATAAGACACCAGATATTTAGGTTAGGTCGAACTTGATTTCGAAAATCGTAGCATAATTTTATTATAATCGTATTGTAATTATCGTAGCGTTATTAACACACTATACACGTTTAAAAGTAAATTTAAATTGCTCCTTGAGCAGAGGAATAGTCACATTTTAAAAAGAAATGGAGAAACGGAATTGATTTCTTTATAATTGCTTTTTTCAAGATAAACTCTTAATAGGATGCAGGTACGGTGTTGTTTGTCCAATTTAAAATTTTTATACACTCTATTTTCTATTCCTTTTAATTAAAAATGACAAAACCACACGTTGACAGCTACTACCTTATAAAATATTTTAAGTTTTTCTTAATTGTAAAAACAACTTAATTATATATTTAACATGATCTTATTTAGAAGTAAAAGGGGTTCAATACATTAAGAGTTCATGCCAACTTTCCCTACTCGTAGCGCATTCTGCTAATCATAAAAAGTATTGCAATATGCAAATAATTTTTTTCACATCCTTTTCTAAATGTTATGGTATTTCGTGTAATAATTTCATTACAGCTTTGGAATCCCGGTCTGAAGGGCGGTCTAGATTGTCGGTACACTTACACATGAAGCGATCTTCTGTCAAAGGATGGCAACGCATCTATGACTGACTTTAAAAATAAAATTACTACGTTTACTGACTGGACGATTACTAATATTTACTAACAGGACTAACCGACACTGACCGTTGTCATTTCGACAATCCTCTTACTAACGAATAATACACCTAATACTAACATGACTTGTTCACAGTCCTTCGTATACTACTATTCACACAAGTTAGTCACAAATGTTCGTGGGTGACAGGGGATGGGGGCACTGTAAGCTCATTTGCTGTTCCCATCATATAGAAATGATATTTTTAAATTAAAATAATACGAATAATACAATTAGGTTTATAAATAATTAAGGTTAGTAAAGCGCAATGTAGGCGGTTGGCAGTGATTTAAATGCAATTAAAATCATGTTTGATGTCGATTACCGACGTCCTTGTGTTGCAGTCGCCATTTAGTACCTAGTTGAGTGTGATAGCTATAGAGGTCGTTGACAACCGTCTCTGTCTCACTTTGGTTTGTAGGACATCGGTAATAGGCACTGTATCGTGACGGGTTCGAGCGGCGATGACCACTTAACTTTACAGGGTGCGATTACTCGATTGCTAGTCTGTTGTAAATATATACATATATAAAAACTGGCAAGTGCGTGTCGGGCAAACTCGCATTTTATTGATGAATTATTTGTCGTGATAATTTTATTTTTAAGATTTAATTTTACAGTGTTTGTCGATAAATATGTATATGGGTACCACAATAAAACTTTTTCAAAATAAGAGTCTCTGAGCAAAGCTACGGATGGATGAAAGGAAGGACATGGCGAAGTACCTAATATGGGTTTCGTTTTGGCTGTGAAACCCTAGATAGTAACGATCAAAATAATAATTTTAATTTGAAGAAAGTTGATATGAAGTTCCAGTGATACGTCGATACCCAGTGTAGGAGGGATGTGTTGCTCTACTTATTAAAACTTTCCAACTTTTAATTGGAAAAATAGCAGGACTTGTAACAGAGGGCGTTACAAGTATAATGGAAAGTAGATATGTTTTCTAATGGGCCAATTGGGCATGAAGAAACTTTGCATGGAAAATAAAATTGTCTGGTCGTTAATTGGCTGTTTCGCCAATTTAACAATAAGTGCTTATTTCCAACGTTTTCATTAAAATTGTGAGTTTCTTTATTAAACTGGCCAATTATCTTCGTCTTGTTCAGTTTCGTTTTTTAATCTCCTACCGCTTTGAAATCCCCGAGCCCGTAAAGAAGTTTTAAAAGTTTCTCTCTGATTCTGATTCCGGCGCTCCTCTTCCCTGATTTTTCGTATCTTGCCCGCAGAACTTAATATTGTTATTGCTAGTTGAGAAATTAAGATCTCCGCTTTTACTTCGCCGTTTTCACGTTCCGCCCGGTGTTGCGGATTTTTTTCTCTGCTCTGAATTATAATTTTTCCTCATGGTTTTTGTTGGAACAACGTTTTTCTTGTACTTTATTAGGTTAACATTTATATTCAGTTGAATTTGGTCAAATTTAAAATTCTTAATATTTTCACGTCAAGTTGTCGAAACTTTTGTGTAATTACTGTATAATACAGGGTGTAGGTGGTTTAATTACTTTATTATCCAATAAGTTCCACATTTGAAATTTTCAATAGGTATCCTTATTTATCCATATTCTTATTTCTTATATATATTTATAAACACCTTCATAGTTAAAATCGACTTAGAAAATACCCTAAGCATTAAGTTGGCCTTCTTTATCGTCTGTATTAGGTACAATATACAATAAATAAGTAAAAAAGATGCAAGAAGTTTTGGTGATATATGTGCTACAAAGATGAAAAAAATGTATTGTTTATTCAGTCAGCCGCTTGGCCATGTAGTAAAGCTTTCGGAGAGCATACAATTTTCAACACTTGCCGCAACATGAGTCACGTTTAATAAATATCTTCACCTACCAACTAGTCTGCACCGTCTATTGCAAAAGAGAAAATGTGTTATTACAAACGGTATTATATATACTATACATAAATCTGGTGAGCCATCAAGGCGGTCAGATGTTATGTATATTCATTTTACGATAAGGAGCCATAAAATTTAGTGTGGGGCCAAATATACGACGCGTTGCTGAAGTTGATACAGCGAGTTGTTTACGGTCTACGGTATATCTTTAAGTGCTTTATCACCGGAAAGACGAAACGGCGAAACACATTTTACCGCACATTTTTCAAAATAAATTATAAGTATAGCCAAATATACGCTGTAGCTCCTTAAGTCGTGTACAGACGTACCACAATTGCACTACACGATAACCACCATGATATTTCGGACCTCCGTTACTACATAATATTTATTACTATAATATGTATGTGTATGAAATTGCAAATTATGAATTATTTATATATCCACCATCTATATTTATATACGAACCCTTCACTCATACACTATACACACACTCCTAATATTATATGATACCACATTGAACTTAAAAAAAAACCTAATACGAGATCTTCTTGGATTGTATTACATTGATAGTCTGCTATATATATAATAAAACTGTAAGTGATTGATTTTTATACGTTGAATATATTTCAGAAAAACTATAATTCTCGCAGATACTCAGTAACGTATTGCATGCCATAACGACAATTTTCAGAATATTTTGTCCGTTTGTATCTCTGTTGGTCTGTATGTTTGTTCCCACTTATTTAAAAAATACTTTAACTGATTCCGATGCGGAGTTCGCTGATGTATTAAAGTAAGCTTTGGGTAACATTGAATTGGTTTCACTTGAATCGGTTCACAAATAATAAAAATATATTTTCGACATTTTTTTTCACAAATTCCTCAGATTTTAGCCTTCTTTGGCGCATTCTGAATGTATCGTTTTTCCTTTTGTTACTTAAGTCATCAAACTCTCTAGCCCCTGGCTGACAGCCTTGCTCAACAATTAGGGACTTCAAACCTTCGGACGATACAGCTTACCCATAGATGCAATGTTTATTTCTTGAAAATTGAGTCTTATCTAGACGTATGTTCAAAATATACTTATAAATATATATATAATCAGAAAAAATACTGACTGAGAGAATCACTAAGGCCCAGTCAAAACCTTGGGGCTAGAAAGACGACATTTTTATACGATTTTCACAATATAAAAGGTCTAGATTTTACGCAATTTTTACAGGACAGGTAATTAATAAGAATAATATTTTTACTATAAAGTTGGTTTATTTCTGGAGTATAATTAAGAAGCTTAAAATTTAGCAGTTAAGTAGGTTATTGTAGAAACAAACTTCAGAAGTACTGAATGTTTTTTCGCGATAAAGAATACAGATATAATATTTTTTACTTACAAAGGGTCCTTTTTGCGTGCTATATTTATTTAACAATCATAATCGCAAAAAATATTTTAAAAGGCTTATTAGATTAGATAGCAGCAGCAAAAAGGATTTCTCTTTATTATTTCCGTAATGGAGTTGTGTTAATTCCCGAATGAAAGCGGGCGTAACCGCGAGCTGTTTCAATAATTTGTAAGTAATTGTAAATTAAGTTAAAATATTAATCGGCCATACATATTCATGATACAATTCATTATAAACTAAAAATATTTATGTTAGCTAAGATCTGCTAGTCATTGACCCATATCACGTGAGTGGAAGGAAGCGGCGGCTCACGAGGGTTACCTCAAGACAAATGAAATATAAATTATTCAAGAACACGAAATCAATTGTTACCTCAACATGGCGTGACATTCTGATGCGCTGGTTAATCCCTCACGTCAGCCGTTTCATTCCGAACAACCCCCATCATTCGCTTGTCGGTGTACTTCCAAGTTATTAATGACTACGCTGCTCTGTCAATCGAACGATTTGCTTATGTATCATTAACGTTTGATTTATGCAATTAATAAAGTGTGAGTGTTCAACCGGGGAGGTGCGGGCGATAATCAGGTAAGCATGTAGTCGATTATATATATTACGTTACTTAATTCATTAGTTTAATTGCTGCCTCATAATTATGCGATACTGTTTGTACTGCTACGTGTCAGTCAGTATTAGGGAAGACATCCTTGTGTGCGTGGGTTTGCTGACGAAGGGGGTTAATGGATATGAAAATTGGATAGTCAAAATTGAAAAATATTTTTAAATTTGGATACAGTCTGAATTTTCGAGAAGTTAATCTCACGCACACAATATCACAAGTGCACACAATCGTAACCCATAATCGTAAGTCGCAGTTCAGGTGTCTTTTATCGCACGCTATTTACTACATGTTTGATACCACTATGCCTAAGGACGATGGAGGAGGAAGAACTGTACCTAAAGTACCTGAAGAAGATGTTCAGGTTTCGTCGTGACGTTTCATTATACAGAACTAAGTGAGAACTAATAACGAATACGTATGAACGTTAATTTGTAAATAAATCGTGCGTTTGAGTCGTCCTACGATTAAGATTCAAATTGCTAAGACATCAGTCTTTAACGGTAATTTAAACAATCTTCATTGACTTCAAACCACGTTCATTGATATTCTCTAACAGAAAAACAGAAGTAAATTATGAATTCATAAAAATAATGAATATCTTGTAAATCAAAGACAGAGGGACAAGGGACCATTGTTTTGATTAAAACTCACACTTAGCCAGTTTTGTATATTGCTTCTCTTCCTGTTCTTGTTGTGAGACAAGTCCCAGTGTTATAAGCAGTAGGCCTATCTGATACACGATATATTACAGCGGTAATTACCTGAAATGTATCGGTTGTGGAAGCCTGCTGGAGAGATATTGCCGTTCCAGCAATTTTCGTTTCAGCTGGCTATTAATTTAAAAGCATTTTAATGAGTTCCACGAATATTAAATCGCCGAACACATCAGACGACAACTGTGACAAAATTTCCTGACTTATATTAGACGACGCCTTAACATTTACAATCAGAGCTTCAATTCCCAGTGAAACTGAAGACAAGTCAGTCAAGTGAGATGGCAAACAGCAATACTGAAAAAGGTACTATGTTTGATTGTGAGAGAATGGATTGAATTAGCTAAGTGAAATTAAATTCACACTGTACTACTTTTGACACAATTTAGTCGCATTCTCAAAGTTATTTTCTCCGAAAGCGAAGACGTTACACATCAAAACTAACACCGTAAGTAACGGTCAGTGTAAGTCAAGAGGCATTAGAAGCGCAAGAGCGATATCGGGCCGCGGGTCCGGATCAAACTTCAGAACAAGTAAAGTTGAGCCAGTGATAAAAGTGTTCCGGCGAAGAGACGCCGCTGTCCGAGGTCTACGCTCGGCTCAAATTTCTTGAAATATGTGTGGAGTTAAAAGTTTTATCAGGAAGGCGTGATAAGCAGTTTTTGAACGCGAGGAAATATTGGATTTAGAGATCATCGATTAACATAAGTTTGAAATTATGACAAGAAAATTATTCACCTACTAATTCTCCCACATTTTCGTTCTAATCAGTGCGACCTTATCAGTGTTTATTAACACACTAAAAGTGACGTTACACTTATTATTATGTGGCTAGCACTTTATTCTGATACAATTTTTTGATATGTAGGTTTTAATAAGTCAGTTTTAATTATTTTTATTAACTTTTATATGAAGACAGACGAGGCAGGGCTGTAAGTTTATCCTCTATTTCTGTTTCTTGCTATCATTATATTTACTCAGGCAACCTATATAATACATAAATTACATACGTAAAAGGCTTTTTCATACATATATTATTATTTTTATATAAAACTGCGAGTAACCTAATAAATTTATTAGCAGAGCGCGGAGTAATAATGAATGTCAGGATAAGTTTTATACACAAAACAAAAGTTCAATAAATAGCTGTATTTTACCCTTCGCGAAGTTAAAGTTTGTCAGTCGAGTGACAAAGCGCGCGTGACGGAAACACGCCGTGTTTAGCGATAATTAGCGACGCGCGCATAAATCACGGTACTAAGGTACTCTTCCCTGCTAGCGTGAAGCGAGAAGTGATGTCTAACGAACAAATATAGGTTTCTCACCGTGATTTAAGAAAACAAAATTAATAGTATATCGTTCAGGAATACACCTGTGAGTATATAAATGATAAGTGAGTGTCATGATAATATTTGTTCGTAGGCAATTATTTGCCAAGCCCAATTGACACTTCGTAACTTTGATTAAAATTAACGTTAGGTATTTTAATGGACTCTGGAGTTATTGCATTCTATTGCATTCGCTGTTGTCGTTGTTGAAATTAATTATCACTTTCCTAGGTGAAGGAACACTTCGTGAAAAAATCTACGAACCTTTGAGTTCTCAGTGACTTTCTCAAAGATGCCTTATATTTGTCTTCCAGCATTTGGCTGTGGCGTAGACTATGGCGTGTTTATAATATTAATATAGACATATAGGTATAGAGCATACTAATTTAATTATGTAATGTAGTCATGGGGTGTCAGCCGTATAATCTCTGTAGAACAACGGAGGAGACGTGAAATGCCACTGGTATTTACGTACCATCGCCCTTCAAAAATCGGCCGGGAAATATATCTATCATGTTTGTGTCGCAGTGTTGGGGAGCTAACTAAATCGAGGCTCCTCACTTCCAATGTGACCGGCCAAAGTACATACAGTTTGTGTCTCTTGGCTAATAGTTATTTTTATTAACACATCGCTAACTGGCGGTAGTACCACCGTGCCTTAACAAACAGTTAGGCAGTTAAAGCTAACCGCAGGGAGACCATGATTCTTCAGTTTCGAGAACTGTCCTTATCGCCTTAATCTATAACACTGTGATTACAATCCATCACTGCAGTTGATAGTGATCGGGGTTTAGATATGAAACTGCTGCTAACACAAATTAATCAAAGACGTTCTCGCAAACCTTTAACTATAAAATTCGAATAATAACGGTCGTTTTTAATAATCCATAATTTACATTATTATTTAAACAATAAATATTATGATATTTGACATAAGATGACTACAAGATGGTACCGGATTACTGAGGTTATATAAAAAGTGGATTTTAACTAAAAGGACTCTTAACTCCCTACTCCTATGAAAACTAAACTTTTCTATAGATCATAAATAAACCAATGACATTTTCACCATTTAAGTATTTGCTATTCAACTCCTGCGTCCGCCATTTATAATTCCAATCGATAAGTAAGCGTAGTCTACGATAGTACAGTTTAAAATAGCGCAATGTGACTGCTCTGCGAGTAAAACATACTAGTAAATTTTGTATCTCAGGAGACATTTTAAATATTTACAGCAACATTAGTTTAATTGCGTCTTTTTATATTTTATAATATAACTATGTAACGTATGGATCGTTATTATAGCCGAGTACATGGACTATAATCGCTGTTTTGCTGGTGGTCGTATTTCACTGCAAAAATGTAAGCTATTTCCGTGTCAATAGAGTTCTCTATCGCCACGGTAATCGTTAGCGACAACTAAAGTCCATCCAGTCGCTCTGTTATTATGACGTCATCAATCACGATTGATGGAGTCCCAGTTTGGAAGTAGTTACAAGTTGCAGCAAAAAGTAGATCGTGATGTGCCGTAACTCGAGATTGATTTGCATAATCTAGCCTCCAAGTTTCTAGAAATTACGGCGAAGAGATTTTAAAGCAATTACCGTTTGATTTTTTATCTTTTATTTATGCAAAGTGGATGAGCGGCTTCGTCGAGATTTTCGTAAAATATGATGGAAAATATCTTTAAATAATCTTTGCTGCATAATTATTATTGTACCATTCTGATAATGAATTTGAATATTTTATTCTTATGAATGACTTGTTATTCTTTTTGTTAATATGTTAAAGAACGCAATTATTATTCTGTCAAAAGAACAAATTGATAGGTATTGGCGAATTCACATTATTTCTCTCTACTAGTTTGATTATTATGATGAACTTTGTACAGTGTTACCTTATTATAACACTTGGATATAGCAGTTGCAGTGCAGTTTTGATTGTAGTAATGAAGAACAAAGTACAAGCGCTTCTTCGACATCTTAGTTAGCAGCTCATCGATGATATAATTTGAGTGATAAATATCCCCAGTCAATACGGTATTTTGATGAAAAACTAATGATCGTAGAACGAACGTTGGTTTCCTGAACCTAGAGGTGTGAGTTCGAATACTGCAAGCACCTCTAATATTCAAAAAGTTATATGCGTATTACAAGTAAATTATCGCTTGCTTCTGTATAGGAAAACATTGTGAAAAACCTGCACACTTGAGAGTTCTCCACAATATTCTCAAACGTGTGTGAAGTCTGTTAATCCGCACTTGGCTATCGTGGTGGACTATGGACTTTACCCACCACATTGTAAGAGGAGACTTGAGCCCAGCAGTGGGATATTTGTAGGTTGTGATGATGATATGTGATTTATGTTGTATGAAAAAGGGACTACAGTATAGTAGAAAACCTATATGGATGTAACTCTAATTCATCTTGTTCCGTGAGGTTAGAATATAACTCTATCTCACTGGTTGTTTCTTTCGTCATCTCTTCTTCTACATGACAACATGCGAATTGGTAATGGAATCAAAAATTTACGTGAACCAATGATGACTATATAATTACATGATTTTGACTTCAAATTTGTTTGATTGACGTCCATGATATAACTGACATTTATAAACATAAATAAACTTGTGTAAAACTGAACAATTTACACTTTTATTTTTCCTTTTAGAAAGTTAAATACTGAGGCATACGGTCAGTAGTAGTGAAAATAAAGGTGCGCTTGGAACTGAGAACCTCCTTGTGAAGTCGATCAAAAATAACCAAGTTGTACAACATTGCGAGGATGTTTGAGTTCGAATAAATCTTTCCTAGCTCAGTCATCGCTTTGACCGATGGACCGATGCATCATGCGGCTGTTGAAAGCTGTTTCTTCAAAACTCTGGCAAATCCAATAAAGTTCCGCACTGCTGTTTGTAATGTTTCCAATTGGATATTTTTCTACGTCGAAGCAACGCGGCGTGCAATTAACCTTAGAGGTCGATTATTTCTCATGGTCTGTAAACTGATTAAATTGAAGTGCTATTAAAAATAACCTCTACCTGAGTACAGAGACGATCTTCCTCGTTTATTATTCTCCACTTGTCGATTTAAGGATCCAGAAGCAGGTGCGAATTGGGGCCTGAGTTTACATCGATATGGTAATTAAGCATTTGTTATGAGGTCCATCAACCGTGCCTAAGACCCTAATTCTGCGAGGAGGTCTAGTTCAGTAAAGATACTGCGGTACTCATCGCGGGTACAGTATTAGATCTCGTCAGAATTACAAAATATAGTTTGTTAGGTTAACATGGGTATCACGGAATGAAGCCAATTCGACTTTTACAGATAAATCTTGAGTTTATTATAGACACCTTATATTAAACGGTCACTGTCGTCCATGGAGATTAGTGACAACGAAGGCATCATTAATGGGCATAGTTCAGAATTCAGATTTTATTTATTTAACAGCAAGTGGCCACATCGCAGAGTTACCAGCTACGTCACAATGAGACAGTGCCGTCCTCAATGAACTAAGACGCTATCAGTATTCCCCGTTCGCCCTGCTCCCGCGCTGGCGTCCGCATCCGCAGCATAAACAACCGACGGCGATACGGTCTAAGCAATTCATCTCGGCGGAAAGCTATTTCCTCGCCTCGGCCGCGGCTGTGCAAACGTTAGCTTTCAATAACCGGAGCTAATAAACCCATCGGTCAGGAGCACTGCGGCGAGGACAGCCGATAGACGTTCGTTATCCGAGAAGGTGACGTATAACGTTATACTGCTCTTGGACTCTGCGGCATTGGACGTGACAATCACATAGACGGCGTTGCTATTAGGGTATCGACTTGAAATTATTCATTACAATTAAGTTTATACAAACATTTCGAAACAGTTTTATTAGCATCGCATTAGAGAGCGCGAACAATTTCGGAAGAAGCGGAAAGGAATCCTCGAGAAAAATATTTGCTAATTTCACAGAATATATTTTTCTTTCGTTAATATTATAGGGTATTGCTAAATTTTGTTATTATCAGTATGAATACCAGGAATATTATGATACCGTCCTTTATTAAATTAATTTTTGGTATGATTTTGGAGGCATGCAAATCGGCCATGTGATTAGTTGAAATTGTAACAATTCCATCATTATTTACACTCGACCGGTAGAGAATGTATTTAGCGTTAAGGCCTGTCGTATCAATTTGTATTTGGTATAATAAAACTTAAATAAATAAACGTAAATAGGTCAACGTAACATAATCCATGTAAAATTGTAACATCGCTAAATAGGCGTTTTAATTTATGTTATTATGGTATGAAAAAGATTGGATTGAATTATATATGGTCGGGTTGGAAATAGAGCGATGTAACGCTTACTCAGCTCGTTAATATTACCGAACCGGTTTAAGTTATTAGCTGTTTCATTACATTTTACGTATTTACGCGTGTGTTTTAATGATGCATGGACGAAATTGTTTTAGCCAGTTTTATTTCAGTTATATAAGTTCTAACGGTCATCCATAGTTCATTTAGGAAATAAGTCTTGTTCACCGTCTATGTTTGTATTTGTTATATTTTTAACCGAACGAAATTATAGCAATCAAAACTTTAATTATAAAG
>DWPA01000063.1:0-38422 GCA_018251375.1 Calpodes ethlius
AATCGTAGCATAGTGACTTTGAGCAGCTACAAGTAAGTCTTTATGACCATCATCAGACGGATAACAAAAATCTTTATAATAGAATTATCTATAAACCATTTACGCGTTCAGATAAAATGCGTACGAAAATTACGTCGAAACTATGAAGCCACGTGCGCCAAATGACATTGGCATTCAACTAGATACCTACCTCCTACCTTGGTTCTTCATAAAACTGTTGTAGCCTTGCCCTTTGGTCGAACTACCTGTAGAAATGATTAAATAATAATATCTCATTTGAATTTAAGTAGTTATGTAGATACTTGAATAATATATTTGTGTATATGGCGCTCGTATGTCTGTTAGTGAACGTGAATTATTTGACTAGAGGAGCTCATGTTCACGCATTGTATTTATTGAATGTATTAAAGTAATGTTATTTTTATTTCTGTCTGGTTGTCGGATTCCATCCTACCTGGCGAGCTACCCTCTTTCATGAGACTGATGTTTTTTTGGGTTACAGTTATAGACAGCTACTTAAGAGTTCCCAGAATACAATATAATGCATACGTTTCAATAGAATGATAACAATGGTAATTAGTATAAAATGTACATTTTTTCTGTAGAGCCGTGGATTATTAGGATTTATTTGTCCTAATTCTGTAAAAAAATACGCCAAAATTTGCTTACCTCTTCTCCACGTTGGAATCTGCCAGATTGTCGTCACCGTCCTTTTAAGAGGATTATTAAAAGAGCAACGGGATAGTCAAACCTAAACGTTGACAGACTCATCTATCACTAACTGTCAACTGTCACCTGTCACGAGTTATCCCCACTACCGCAGTTTCACAGTGATTCATATCATTGGGTTTCTAAATATCGATATAAGATCGTTAGTACCTACACGTTGTAGAGTCCCAGATAGTAGGTAGTGATTGATGTTTAAAATTACATAATATTGGTAATACTCTTATTTATCTTGCACGACTGTACAAATCTTTACATTTATTTTAGTGTTGGATAGGAACATTTATCTCCGATAGGTAACGTATTACTCAATGCTTATCGTAAGCTAAATATATTACTATATACTACAGACATGGCTATCAAAAAGTAAATATTTGCTGTATTACGTTATTTTTACCGTGATGAAAATAACGTAGATCGTACATTTTCTTAAGCGTTCGTAGTTGTTTTATTAATATGCCAGGCATACCGCTTAGACGAAACCATTCTTAGATACTGAATATAATCTCATCTAAAGTTGGACATAGTATTGCCGCCTTTATTACTCTCCCGAGAGCTTAAGAGAATGTCATTTGTTGATATTGCCCTTCCCCTGATAACATTGAAACCCCAACACAAGGTTGTTATCCCTTACTTCTGGCAGAGTTACCAAGTATTAAAGCTTACAGCATCAGACGAAAACGGTATAAAATAGAATAAGTCCCAGTTTTATAGGAAGCAAGCCAAATTAATTCGATGCTATCGAAAAATGATGCCAGTGATGACGTGGATATCAAGATGACGTCATCACTACTGGCACATGATGTGCTGAAAACCGCAGATGAAAGATGCGCAACGTAGTATACAGATAGTGAGTAGAAATAGAGGAGAATCGACGCTTCTCTGTGAAAGAATTCAAAGTCATAAAATCGACAGACGGATGAGGGTATCGACTTAGTTGGCTATTTTATTTTTATTATTATTTATTTAAAATTGCACTGAATAAGCCAATATTTCGGAAAAAAATACGATAGCATGACGATCACTATTTTTTTTTTATTTCCGATAACGATAACTGAAAATTATAGAAGCTATAATGATATTTATACATCAAAGTTAGAGTATACTAATCCAATACATCCTATATTTGACTATGAAAATTCTCATTTAGCGTGACGTGTGTTCTGTATGTGAATGGTTAATCAAGTATAACTTTTATATCCGGTCTGGGAGTCCGCACTAGCTCTAAAAATTTAATTCTGAGCTCTACATCCCAGTACCTTAAATACTTTAAATAAAGTACATATTATAATAGAAGAGGATTAGCTCAGCGATCTTAGCAAATATTACTTACTTTTCACAATCTAGGATTATAATAAAGTGGACCAATTCTTAGTATCAAATCGAATTTTATTTATAAAAATTTGATTCAACAAGTAACTTACTAAATTTAACTGCACCGACGTTGTTGTTAAGTAATTTACTATATTGTTATAAAATAAAACTAATCGCATATTGTTCATTAACAAATAAAATTATAATATAACGAAATAACTAAAACTGATATAAAGTAATCAATCTTACGATACGTGTTGAAAGTGACACGATCCAGACGTCATAATTCGATAAGACACGTGTCTTGAAACACGGTTGAAACAAAAAAGTGTCATTACTGAAAGTTATTGCCACATTGAACCCGTGAAACGCTCTGCCGCCACTGTAGTGTGACCTACAATTATCTGTTTCGAATCGACCTGCAGAAGGTCGCGTGCGGGGTGAACACACCTTGTATCTGAGGTTCGTTCACGTGCCCACAGACTGATAAAATATAAATTAATCACTAGATTAACCGCGAAACTCTAGATAAATATACCAGATACAAAAATATACAAATATTACTTGACATGCCATTTTGTATAATGAGTTACACAGATTATTATAATTGGCTTATGCATATTTTCCAGAAAAAAACAATTAAACCATTATATTTAAGTAATAAAATAATATCAATGATGTGTTTTCATAATTCGCGATTAATTCTATTAATTATTTAAATTAAAATAGATTTCAAATGTTTTAGATGGCTTAAAACGCCGGCTGAATTCTTATTTCTTAATATTTGCAAATTTAAAATTTTAACATCTTAATTCGCCTATTTCATTTCTAATAACATTTTTTTCTCTGCGAAATACTGGAAGATGTATATATTCTACAAATATAAAGGAAGGGAATAAAATAGATAACATTTAGAATTACAGTTATTAATTGCCGCGGCTTCTACCTGTGGTCGGCAATATGGTAATAATTACCAGCAGAACTGGTTAAATCGGTTTCTTGTTCGTTTACCAGTAATATTATAAATCGCCGAATGAAAAACATAATATAAGCAAAACGAGAAAACCAATCCGAGAAACAAAAAATCGGTATAACTGGTTTGGTAAAAAAAATATTTAGCTATTTGAATAGAAGTGTATAGAGTAGATAACAGTATTAAGTAGGTATAACCTCGGTCAGTGAATCTTCGCAAGTCAACGTCCCCCTACGGTACGCCTAACGGAGATTCCCGGCTACCCTCCGAAATTGCAGCTCAAGTTAATGTTTTAGGATCATGAACTTCTAATTAACTTTCCCTCTCGCTTATATTAATATTTGAAATACATGTTACTTCAAATTGTACGTACATAGATAAAGCTTACAGTTATTAATTTTTGTAATTGTACAAAGTAATCAGAAAATAATTAGAAATTATGAGAGTACAATTATGAAAAATACCAATTTGACATTTTATAGGTATTATATTATGTAAGTATTAAAATTTAAATTTCGCTCACAGAGTTATTCTAGTATTATGCTCATACTACCATTAAAGCAAACAACTAAAGTACAAGAACCGCAATTAAATAGCACCTACGAGTAAAATCATGCGAATGTCGTCAGTTACGTATTCCGCGTCACCTGTTTACATACTACTGCTCCGTTCTGAATAGCATTTGCGTCATTACTCTATAGTAGTGTATAACATAAAAAATTTAGGTATAAATTAATAACAATTAAATTCCTTTATCCATCAAATTAACGATGCCGACGCTGCATGTAGTACATTGAGAATATTAAACGCGAAATCAACAAGTCGTGATATTAGCTTACGTAACACTGTAGCCAGTTATGGAGAAAAGCAATTTTACACATACAGTGACGTTTGTGAATATATGTTTGTAACGATGATCATCATATTTCCCTATGCATAAACATATCCAATACCTGTAGAATAACATAAAATACGAAATATGAAGAGTAATTAATACACTCTTGCACTATACACACGTTGTTTCTCCTCGATACCTTAAGTTTAAAACAAGTTTTAAAAGATTCCAGCGAAATAAAGAACTATGATTATATTTATTGACCTCGAATGAGTCAGACACGAACGAACTTTTGTGAACGCGGGGTGATCGGCCAGACGCACGGGATCACAGCCCGTCCTTACGCAACTTATCCAAATATCATTCAGGAGTATGGATCACTTGCGTAATAGTACATTGCCCGACCACCAATGTTGAAGATTCATTCGGTTCTTACCCCTAGGGCGATGAACGTTACCGACTGCTTTGCTTACATTCAATTTTGGATACTGTCTATTGAACTAGACTTTAATAACTACTATATTTAGATTACAGATTAAAACATCCAATTACAAATACAAGTACTAAAGATATGGTCATTAAAATTCTTGAAGCATTTCTACATAATCCTAGTACCAAATCGTATATTAAATATTCTTGGAATGGTAATGACTTGAATATTGATTTTTCAATACAAGTCGCTGGCAAATAGAGCGGATAGAGTACATAAGTACACGGTTGCAACCAAATAAGTACCTATACGCTAACTATAAATTACCTTTTGAATAATTAACAACTTTTTCTGCAATCTGATTTACCTAAGCTTGTAACACTTTCGTTACATACGAGTATGGTATAATATAATTAAGTAATTAACTTATACCTTCGTAATAACTTATACGATCGATAATTCACGAACGTCATCTTCTTTTCACGAAATAAAACTAAGACGTCTTTTTAATTAAAATAGGAAGTGCCGTATATGTACAAAAAGTATATGTATCTCATCGTGAAGGTCATGTGAGTTTAGTGATTTTTCTCATTCAAGACGCGCCCAACACGCCTAAAGTATGCACTTAACAAGTTACAAGCATCTTAATATATCAAAGATAATATGATTAATTGATTTTGAATTATAATATATCTTATGTTCATCGTTACAGATCCCGCAAACGCGGTCCTAGCAGCTCCTGCGACCTGGGGTACGCCGACAGAGACGACCAAATGAACGAGTGCAATGCAGCGCTAGTCCTCATGTCGCTCAGTTGCTCACCCAACTCGCCTCGCCCCAGTAAGTCCTCGACCTCCACGCCCGACACCAAAGACCTTCCGGCCATTGAACGAAAAACTACAATACGTCAACCCCGGCTGGATAGACCTGTTCCAATCTTATGTCGTAAAACAAGGGCTACAGCTACGGCTGAGCGTTCGGTACGAATACGAACGCTTGGTATCTCAATTTATTTACTTAACTAAAAATCGTTAGGTTTGTTATTTTAGTGAATAGATGTACTTTAATTAATATGTATTCATTAAGATACTATTCAAATAATTGCACAAAGTATGATTAATGAATGATTCGGAGTATACGTTGAAAGTTGTTGAGAATTCAGAGTTATTTAATTTAAATATCGTTCTAATATCTATCCTCATATTATTCCTTTGCCATTTCTTTGCGTACGTCCATTCGCTGTTACATAAATATGATCGCTTATTGCTGTCAGCTGTTACGTTAATGGGCATACGATTACATAACAAATCATTCCTACTTACCTGGGATTACATTACGTAAACACAAAATCGATAGTAAAATGTAATACTCAGAATTTTTATAAAAACTTTGCAAGTTCTGGAAAATATCGATGTTTATTTTAATTTTTGTACTGGTGTGAGTGAACAGTATAAGTAATTTAGATGTAACTAAGTAAGGGTTTGGTATAAAATCTGGAAAACGCTGATAACGTCTAGACGGCAGTCTAGACTCCGTCTAGACAGGTATTCGGTATAACTTCGCTCTTGTGTTATGAGCTCAACCAAATGCTCTCTTACTGGAGCACAACACATTTTCAGCAATCTTTTAATACTCTCGCCCTTTTACTAATTTAATTAGAATTATAAACGTGATTCAAATTATTATACGCGCACCACCAAAGCTACCGAATGTACCGCCATCATGAATAACAATTCTGCTTAAACAATGATTCTATATCCATTCATTCCCTCCATAATATTAATCTCTGCGTGGCTTCACTATTTATAGACGGACAATCTTGATGAGTGGTCAACTAACAAGGACTCAATGAGATATGTCCGTGAATGAAATCTATTGTTTATAAATTGGAAACATAAAATTAATAACAATTCTATCAATAAAATTTTACCAGTTTTCATAATAATCATAGCATTTTTAAGTCGATTCAAATGTATTAAAAGTTACCAGAGTAGAATACCCTTCTCTTTGATCTTGAGACATATCAATGGAGCAATTAATATCTAAACAATCGAACCAGACGTTGCACTCGAATTGAACTGAATAAATACTTGAGGGCAGCTTCAATTATTGCATAACAGTAATGTAGCCACGCCTTCTAAAGCCACTCGTAAAACTTTATGATTTACAATTCATCTTCAACATTGGCCTAACGCCGTATGTATGCCGCGAGAAAATAGCTGTTCTCGCGAGTGAAAGTGGCCAGTCATAGTTCCGTTTCGTAATTTATTGCACTTAAATTCTTCTTCGGTACATGGTTTTATGATTTTAATTGCCGTGTAACGCGCCAGTGTTTTTTTAAATGTTTTGAATTCGTGACATTTAACTGTCATGTACAAAGTAGCAGTCATATGTTTATTCTCTTATGTAGTTTTTATAACAATTTATTGTGTATTAGGAATGTATGAAGTATAAATGTTAATATTGTCTCACGTGATCTAGCATGGAATTTTCTGTATCATACTTGTTGTCATAGTATCTGCCCTATGACACATCAATTATAAGATCGCTAATGACGTTCTTATTATTGACGACTTGTTGAATGCGCACTCGTAGATTAATCACTTTAATAATGAATATATTCTACTAAAAGTTACTATGGAGACAAAATGCTGTTAAGAATGACATATTGTAATTCTTAGACGGAGGACACGAGGTGGCATTTTAT
Source organism: Calpodes ethlius (assembly GCA_018251375.1). Taxonomy (NCBI): domain Eukaryota; kingdom Metazoa; phylum Arthropoda; class Insecta; order Lepidoptera; family Hesperiidae; genus Calpodes; species Calpodes ethlius. The sequence continues at coordinate 6,986 of DWPA01000063.1, forward strand.
AAATCACCAAAAGATTCATGAATTAATTTAATCTATTAGTTAGATAGCAAAATCTACTGGTATATACCTTAACTTTAGGGTCGTTGATCTCAAATACTATTAGTATTAATATACAAATACTATTAGTATAATACTAGTATTAATATTTTCTTGATTTTTTCAATATTTTGAAGAGAAATAATCCTTTTTTTAATTAGATTTAATAAATAATTAACAACTCATTAAATATTATTATATTTACACATTTATCAAGTGTTGGATCATGTGCGTGTGTGCACACTACACATGCAATCGTCTCGTAAACACTAAAATGATATGTTCTTCGCAGAATACCACACTTTTGCTTAATGATGATGCTTCTTGTGAGAAAACAAGTAGTGGGATGTTCAATTAATTACAATCTTTGCGTCATATTGGAATACTGAGAACTCCATGATTTATGTTAAAGCAATTGTAAAACAATGAAGCATCAGGATCACAATGACGATTTTTTATATTACGTTTGTTGTGTTGTTCGTATTGTCTTTGTGAATCGGTTTCTTTTATTAGATTAGAACCCTGAATTCTGCTACATAATATCATAAAGTTTTATAATATGATCGTAGTCCATAACACAACAATATGTACCAGGTCCGTGGGGAGGACGTTCCTCGGTGTCGCCAGGAGCTAGCAGCAGTTCAGGGTCTTCGTGGCGTTCAGGCACTCCATCGCCTCCTCCAGTGTCCTCGTCCTTCAGTGATGAGGGCATCGCCATGGATTACGAAGACATCCACCCGCGGAAGAAAAGGGTAAGTTATAAAATTTACACTCATGTTCATAATTAACTTTTGACGTTAGCAATTAAACAACTTTTTCATTGAAGCTTCGTTGATTCTGTTTTCGAAAAACTTGTCGCAGTCGAGTTAACGTTTCATCCTAAGATGGCGGCCATTTGGAAAGGCGTCACTCACTCAACGATTTCTCCGCCATTTTGATGTAGGGGCTATTTTGGATATATGTTATGTGCCATCAACAGAAAGAATATCAAATCAGTTAATTCGTAAAGAAAAGATAAATAAATTAATTGTTATAAGTAAGTAAAAACTCCTAATGTAGGTAAAGGTTTTACATGTATTCAGAAATGTAGGTCTTGAAGAACACGTATGTGCCATAAAGGTTTACGGATAATGCTTTTAGTCAAAATTGCACAGGAATCTTGTCAAACGTGCCTAGCCACCGTACCAACGGTTTCAATTAGACCGTGACACGAATCGTGCTCGCTTTTGTATAACGCCTGAGCAAATGCGTTTAAGCATCCCACGTTGCGTTTCAGTGAACATAAGACGCGACATGTCACTTGCTCACAATTACAACTGATCAAGTACGTTCGGAAGCCTTTCGTATCTTAGATTAAATTTTATTGAAAGCCCTGAGGAACCTGGTCCAAAAGTCAAGAATAGACAGAATATGTTTACGATCCCGGGAAGATGTTAGGGGAATTTAGGATCATTCGAATCCAAGCTTTTGAGCATTGTGTAGAAAAAGTGCTGGTGTGATGTTATGAGATCCTTAAGCCTTTCCATATACTACTGAGAGGAATCTTAGTTAAACTCCACTAACCTTGACTGACACTTACTTAAAGAATGAAATAGTGACGTCTATCGAGTTTCTTTCACTTAAAATCAATCAATGATTAAGCATTGTAATGACTTTGAACTATCTAATCAGATCTAATCTAATTAGCATCATAACCAAGAAAGATTTTATTTACGTATTTCGGTTGCTTGTAGAATCGATAAACAAAACTTTATCAATTATTTTTTAAGCTGACAACACGTCATATTCTGGTGTTAAAAGAAGAATTGATCACTAACCATCTCTGCTCGTTTCGAGTTAATAAAGCAATGTATTAACATTGAAAAGTAAAGATTTATTATACAGATTGTTGCCGTGTACTATTCTACTCACGTGAACAAGCGCGTGCTAGACTGACGCATGTAGTGTAGGTACTAAACTATAATATTAGCTGATGTTATTACCATTTATCTGAGATACCGTGGCATTATAGCTGCATTATTTCCATATTAGAGATCGTACAAAGCATTTTGCAAGTAACCGGGCTTTACACACGCCGCACACTTTCACCACGCGGACACCTGTTCGCCGCCGTTAAAGGCCATTATATCACAACTATGGGTTTCTATGCAATTCCTTTTCCTGGTTTCGCAAACCAGTAAACTTTGAATAATTTGCGTGTAAATTTACTTCGGATACTAACACGTAAGTATCGACTATCAGTATCGTAGCTCTACGTATCAGACGATGACGTATAATATCCATTACAAATGAATGTTAAAGGAAAATTTCATATTAATCGTTATGTGTTTGAAATAGGAACAAACTCGTGTATTGATAAAGTAATCTTGCTATGGATTTGTTACGTTCACGTATTCTTTTCAACTACGAATTGTAAAAAGGTTTAACAAATATAGTTCGTTATTATTTAGCAATGTTGTTAATTTTCATATCTTGAATTCATATCAACATCAATGTCAAATTGATATCTTTTTACGATTTATACTAATACAAGATAAAAGAACATATCAATATTTCGTTATCTATAAGTTATACAACGGATGTTCGCAAAAAGAGGCTAAACTGATTATAAAGTCATCTAAACTCCTAATAGTTTATAATATATCTTTTATAAGCAACACTATTTACGTGGACATGCCTTTCAAAGGACAAACCAAATTCTAATGGATCACGTGTTAACATACGCGTAATTTACAAATCCTAAGGATCTCTACTTATTTTTAAAACACACATGTACACAAATGCACTTTCACATATTCTATGTGTGTGTGCGTTACCGTTATCAATAAAATTTGTGTTATTATTTACTTTTTCCATAATATTATATTATAATAATTAAAAAATACAATATAACTACAAAAGAAAAATTTTTTAATCCCAGACTGAAAAAGAAGGATGTTTTAAGTGTAATATTTGACAGTGTGTGTGTGAATCTCGCTGTGGCATTTTCTTTTACAGTTTTTGAAGAGATATGAGCAACTTCATCAGTTCTTATCAGTTTAAAATTTTGTATCCTACAGTTTTAATCATATTACAATAATATGGTAACCTTACCTGACGTTCAGCAAGACCTGGAATCAGCATAATACCCAACTGCTCACTAACAACAGATATATGGTTTTTTTGAGGTCTTTGGAATAGTCGCAATAAATAAATTTACTTTTTAAAGGTCTTTTGAATCATTTTTTTTTCAATTTTCAATTTATAACTCTTGTAAATACGATCAAGCCACAATGAAGCATCTAAAACATTACGTCATCTCTATTTTCTATTTTCAAACATCGTTGGTTTTGTAACATGTTCTCCACGTCCACGCTTTTCAATAACCCTATGTATGAGTGTTTTACGATACACGCGCGCAGTTCAGTGTGTCGTGCAATGTCAAGGCGCATGCGCGGGCGCATTATGCAACGCCATTGTAAAATTGACATAAATAATATATTTACGACGCTCACACCGCCGTGCTTGCGGTCGATAACTTTGCTAATTTTATCATTTGTTACTAGTATTAGTTGAATCCATTTCCTTATTATTTTCTACTATTATCTATAATTATTCATATCTAGTGTATATATACCTATTTGGCAGTGTCTATTGAAACTAAAGTACTTTATAGAATTAATTCGAGAGGTAATCGATTGAGATGGTACAACTTTTTTAAGACAAAAAAATGCTCACATTAGTCAATATTATCAATATAAAAAAGTCGTTTCCCTACCTTTTTATTCTATATTTCAGCGTTATATTTTCCGTTTTAATCCTAAATTAATTCGTCATCATAATCAATTTGTATATTATAATGTATAGACTAAGCTAAGGTAGCAGAAAATGTTCTTTTTCTTTTACTAAAATGTTTTTCACCGCGTTTGTTACAAAAATTCGAGTGTGAACGTAATGCCGGAGTTACGTCAACGTTACGTTTTACGTCGCGATCTAAACAAGGACTGTTGATACTACACCTACGCAGTAGTCGCGAAAAACAATTGAATCCTTGGAATTAATTCAACATTACGTTCTACGAAGCTAATGAGCCCGCAGTACCAAATAACCGTTGTAGTGAAATAAAAAGCCATTCACAATTTACAATGTGAATAAACGTGACGTATATTGTGATACGTTTTTTGTTAAAAGAAAACAAACGGTCTTTGTTGTTTAATGGACACTTTTGTTTCATTTCTCGTATTTTATTCCGTGATCGCTACGAACTAACGCACGCATACTAAATATTCCGGCACAAGAGTCTTTGTTCACGCGCAACGCTTTCATTATTTATTATGACTGGTAGCGTACACTTACATTCCACCACAAGTCGTAAGAACAACATTTTTCACAACCTCGTTTACATAGTATGAACTAGTTGTGTCGTAATTAGGTACGTGCTACGTCGTAGCGATACCGCTACATCCCGCGAGGCTCGACATATTTGTTCACTTATCTTTTAAAGCCAAAGATAAATACATTATTCTTTTAGGTCACTAATTCAGCCATCTACGTCACAAAGATATCTTAAAACAATTTTAAAAGAACGCGGCCGACGTCTGTTGGATAAAAAATGTTTAAAATTAAATCACTTTGACTTTCTCTCGATAACGAATTGTATATTCGCAACGCAGTTCTAGTGCGATAAGATTTATCAAATTTGAATTCCTACAGAACAATTTAAAACGTACGGACTATAAAATATATATAGACGTTTCTAGAACAGTAAAACAAATAGAAAGATTAATGATCTCCGCTTTATGAAACAATGAGTAAAACTGACCTTAAGAGGCCGGGAGGTGAGTCGGTGCGTAATACTTTATGAAATTTTTGCAAGCAAGGTCTTAACAGTGAGTGCGTTGAGTATGAAATATTCGTTAGCGCACAACACAATAGGCGATCGTATTGGCGTGCAAGACGCTTCATGCCCACGCTCGATATGTAACCTTGTACTGGCGGCCAAAATGTCGTAGGTGGGACGACGCACGTTACTATTTCCCACTTCGGTTGCGTAATGAATATTTACACATCGGTAATTTGAAATCAAGTTTATTTGCAATAAACAGGTCACTGTCACGAATTGAAGACGTGATGTAAGACGTGAACATTACTGAAATGTTATTTAATGCATTTATTTATTCCCTTAAATTAAAAAAAATATTTTATTTCTTAAGTAATCATTCCAATAGAAAAATCGCTTCCTGATCGATTTAAATGTATCATGTGTTCTACAGTCGTCCTTTAAAACATCTGTTCAAACAGCGATGTTAAAATCAATAAGTAAAATAAATATTTTATACAAAACCGTGTAATTCGAAACATGAGCAAGTGCGTTACTCGCGTGATAGTTTTTTCGTAGTTTCGCACTCCGCACGAGTATCTCAATGAAATGTACGTCGAATACATGTAGCCAAAACCAAAACATAGACGCCTACGCGAATAGCTACGAACAGTTGAGTCGGTATTGGTGCAACATGACACAATAGCATGCCCAGACACTATGTCGCCGATCTGAATTATCACATGAACACCGTTGGCAACTGACGACCTGTAATGCTGATCCGTGACGTAATCCACATAGATAAAAATATAACTTACTTGGCATTACTTGGAAAAATTACCAACACGTTCTGTCTGCAATTCACGTGCCGCATGCGTCATAGATTTTAGGGATAGCTTTTCTTTATATATAAAGCGTACTAGCGTACTATATATGAGTAAAAGACACGAGAAAGTTCTTTCAAAGCTTAACTGGTAGATACTTAATATTATAAATAGACTTTAAAATAGAGTAAAAGAGTACAGTCCTACATAGTTAAAATTATTTCTAAGGGTTATCATCAGAAACAAGAGTAATAAATGAGTAAAGTAAACGCAGAAATAGCCTGATTGATTTATTGGATACTAAAATCAAAAATAGATTTCAAAATAAATCACAAGGTAGAAACGGTCGGTACATCGGAATACTTAAGATTGCGTTTCTTTTTATCCATGTTCCCTTGCTACTTCGCAAGTGATTACTAGACGATGGGCAGCATTGGTGTAATCTTTCCTGAGTGTCAGCGGCCCTTGTAGGATTATCGCCCTCGGGGTCGCCGACCCCCGACACATGTGATCCGTGCGCGGAACCTGTTCTGTTCCTGTGCACCACTTACGGACCACTGCCCATTGCGCACCTCCGGCCCAACTGAACTATACGCCTCACTAATACGTCATCAATGTATAATCAATTATTAAATTACTAAAGGAATTACCATTTTAATGCTCGCATGTATCTGCGTTAATGTAATTGTTTTAGCGCGTTCATTAGCACGCTAAGCTGTTGTCCACGTGTGTAACAGCATTTTTAAAGCTTTAGGATGACGATACGGCATGAGCATAATGGTAACAAGCGGATATGACACATGGTAATTTGTAAGGCCAAGTATACATTTACCAAAGATGGTACTGCCGGGTTGTTGACAGAGATGGAACAGTTCCGACTTGATAATGAACAAATTTACGTTTTCATCCTTTATTTTAGACCGTTACCAATCTGTCATAAAGTACTTAATGACCTTTGTTATATCTATTAGCAAACTGGATGCGATTTCAAAGTCATATCTCCCTAATTATTTTCCGTTCGCGTCATACAATATTTCTGGACCTATCATTGACGACATGAGCTGATTATAATTAATTATAGACTCAATTCCGTTCCAAACCAAACGTTCTAAACAAAGTAATAACGAGATGTTATGTGCTTGTTAACCATACTATAATGTTAATGTAGACATAGTCGATATTGCAATTATTATGTTGCTACCGCGTAACGTATACGTACGTAGGTAGATGGAAAATCTCTTGTTAACAAGTGTAGGAGTGACGCCAGCTGGCAGACCTTGAATAAGGACACAACTATTATAGCCAAGCGAGGCCTTGCAAGCTTTCTGCATGCAATACGAACATGTATTACGTTTCATATCTACGTAAGTATGTAAGTGTAACTCGAGGAAGTGTTAGCTGCCCTAATTAATTAATTATCATAATATACTATGTGTTACGTAATATAAATATAATGTTACCTAACAAAAATTAATGAAACACGCTAACAAATCTATATTGAAGCTAATTATAATGAGTGACAGTCGCCATAGCATGTTTGTATTGCGCTGCGAGTATATTTAGTTCCCAGGGCGGCCTTTGTTTGCACAGAAGTACAGCAATAACGCGGCTTTATTCGCCATGGTGCATGCCGGCTAGCCCGCGTCTGTCACTCGTCAGTCCTTGTTTCATTATTTCTTTCCGAGAACGAGTCACCAGGGAAAATATTGCCGCTGCACACTATTGAACGCAATTAAAGTTGCATTAGCGTCGCGAGGACTTCGTGTCATCGCGATTCGTGTTATTCGGCGTGCTCGAGGGCGTGCGTATAGCATACGTCAGTGGATAACGCATACGTTATCTACGTTCGTCATATTTGATTTGAATGTTTTTAAAACTATACGGAAAATGTATACGGGTGAATGCAGCGCACGGCACGAGCGACTACGCCTACGAAGTGTTGACGTCGCCGGCTTCTAGCGTAACAATAGCCGGCGCGTTGCATCACGGCACACGCGCACGCGCACGTCGATCGCGACTCGTTGCATAATCATCAACATGACCCTCCCCGCGCACCCCACCCGCTTCCTTCAGCTTTTAACTTGCTTACATGTCTTTGTTCAGCAGAACAAAGAAAAGCTTAAAACGGATATAGGCGAACGAACTCAATATCCTATATCAATAGCGCTGGATTAAAATAAATATCAACATAATATTGTTTCTACTTTACGACTTTATCTCGACACTCGGTACACTATTGCAATTTAAAAAGTTTACGATTGTACTTATTCAGGACACACAGCCTGCACCCGTCAACCGTTGACACTTAAATTGTGAGTTGTTTAAAAAGTTACGATCAGAATAGCCTTAACTTTTTAAAATGCGTTACCTTGTAATGAATTTACCTCGCAATTCGTACGTATATAAGGAAATGTCGCTATCTAAGTAAGTAGCCGACGATAAGAAATCCATGATACTGCAACACGCGCTGCGCTTGACTGCGGAAAAAAGCACGAGTCGTATTATCGCGAATGCACGTGTAACTTCGCGTGGCTAATAAACCGAGCAACAATAACTGCTAGTATTTGCGCCTAACTAACTACACAAGACCGTGCTCAGATTTGCTGACGCATGACCTCATACCTACTGTATAGTATCTGATGTAATGGAATGAATAGGCCCACTTAAAATACGCACATAGTATCCGTTATAAAAACACCGTATATTGTGTGTTAGGTATGTATATTGAATATTTTTCTCCCATGGCAACAAGGTATTTTCAAGTACTTGTCAAAACTGAATCTTTAATATTAAAAGTCATGTTACAGTGCCGACTAAGTGTAAATTGTCTACTCAGCCATGATTTAAAGGACAATTATCTGCATAGTATCCGATGCACCAATATGAAATCACAATATTATCAATACTTCTGAACTGTTTAAAAAAATGAATTGGAATTATTCTAATATATGTACATATCACGAGTAAGCCGGTTAGTATAGAAACGGACCTAGTCAACCCATACGTACCGGTTCCGAGTTGGACCGCTTAAAAATTGAATATGTTTTTAATGTCACGAGATTCAAGACAGCCTGTTTGTATCTAAGTAACGTACGTGTTTCAGCGAAGGTCGCTTTATCGCTTGACGTTGATAAAATAAGCCAATTGTTATCAGGAGAGGCGACGGCGAGCTACTTCCGCGTACGCTCACGGTCGTTGTAATTACTCAGATAATTAGAACCGCTATTGAACACAGCTTTAGCGAGGATAGAATTTACACATCAGCAATTAGAGTCCTTCCGTTTCACCTTGCCAGCTCGCTAACTGCAAAATCAATGTTGTCAACTTTGCATACAATACCTCTCGTCGGTTGCGATTTCCCGTATCAGTACACTTATTTATCTTCCTAACTACTCATATTTAGTAATAATAATCAACTTAGTTTCAAATAGTTACTTGGAATAGTTAAAAACATGCTTTAGATATATTTATCTAATCATAAAAGATAAATCTTCATTATAAAACTTGGACTGTAAAGAATAAAACTACTGGTAACGCTAGCGTGTCCTATCTACTGTTACAACATTATCTAAATACAAGATAGATAAAGATAACGGTGACAAGTTAGCAATAGAGTTACTGATAGGCAATGTCCCTCAGGTCACGTGACAGCAGATGCTGTGGATAAAATTCTTCATACATATTACAGCAAGGCAAGTCCATTGTTTAGAGCAATGTGTAAACAACTGTACCCGCAGTAACAATGTTCTTGTTTAATGTTCGTTTTAAGCTAGCAGATCATGACACCGTACGTACTATAGCAAATACAAGTGCATTTACTATTTCCCAATCCGCCACAGAGTAACATCTGTTACAGCAACTGTTCTGCAAAAAAGGCACTGTAGTGTTCCAAACCGTTTCAAGGTTCATATAACATTACATTGCGTGGCTGTCGTATTTGAGCGCGCGCGAATAAAGACGCGGCCTTCGCGTTCTATATTTAAAACGCGGAAGACATTGCGGTACTAGAAGCGCAGATCATTCCCCCGTTCCCCGCTGTAAACAGTTAGAAGTGCAAAGTGCCTCAGTATGCTTACTGTTGCTATGTAGGCTGCGTTCGGTTTTATATGAAGATTTAATTTTGCGAATCGTCACATTAGCGAATACTAAACTTATCGTAGCTATAATTTAACACTAATATTTAAATCAAACTCTAATTATTTACTTAATTACCTAATTGATTACGCGTACTGATCTCGTAACCAATTCCCTCTAATATTTTATTAGTTCACTTGTTTTATTGTGCTTTGAACTATTAACCAATGTCGGACACCATATTGTAATGAGTTAGGTACCAGCTAACAGATAAAGCATAGATAAATGATGTACTCGTGTGAGCATGATACCGTTATTACATTGATTAACTGCCAAGTTTGACTATGATCTATTATTTTAAAGTATTATTTATATAAAATAATAATTTCGTGAATGTATAAACTTTTTAGCTATATCATTAAAATGTTTAAACCCTTTACTCAGACGTTTTGCTAATCGGATATTACATAAGTGCCCTTAATTTCGTAATACTCTTGACGCGATAACTTAGGAAACCAAAGAAACTTTATGGAACTTTTCGATCTGCACCAGCTAATATTTATAAGTAAATTAAGAAATATTATGTCGCAATTTACTTCTCTGAACATTTACTAAGTAAATCTGAAGTTAACTAACATTTCGTCCGTGTTTTTGTTTTACTATGCAAGTCTTTTAATATACTGAAATCTCACAGTAGCGCACGCATTCACGATAGATGTTACGAAAGCAACGCCTCTGTGATCAAAGTTGAAAGAGGAAATCCATAAAAAAATATTAACTGGACGTTTACTAATACTAACAGCACTAACCTACACTAACAACCCTAACGTCCACAGTCCTGTTACTAGCAATAACAAACTGATACTGTTATTAGCAACTAATATCGATTGGACTTACTAACTGCAATGTCAAATAAAATCCTATCACAGATGTCCATGGACGGTTATGGATGGTGGCACTGCATGCTTGTGTGCCATCCTAATTCTGTAAAACATGTTAATATTCAAAACATTAATAATATCATAAAAGTATATCAAGTAAATGTTAGAAAATGTATTACATTATTATTAGTTGCTATTGTAACATATTACAAAAACGATGTAATAAAAAATTTATAACAACAATGAAATCAGCAAATGTCATCTCTTAGCCTGCATGCAGAATTAACAATTAGACAGGGCTCTAAGGAAGCAATATTTTTAAGTACCTACGTAGTACCCGCTAATCGTAAACGCTATGAGCTGCGGTGACATCACGATCTATGGTAGGTAGAGGGACAATCGACGGTCGCCCTGTTGCTATGCCGCCATGACACCTTGTCATCTATCCGTATTATATTTAGAACGAAACACGTAAATCACCGCAGTACTTTATGTCACCCAATAACACTATGATTCTGGTAATTTGTTATTCTAACGTAATATTGATTCGCGAATGGTACGTTCCGGGTGTTTACAGGATTACTCCGAAATAACTTTAATTTAAAAATATATTTACAAAATACATAATATTTTTTTATAGTTCTTCAGTTAATAACTAGTACCACAATTTCCAGTAGTTTAGTATTTTTAATTTCCTATTTTTATTAAAAAATCATAAGATTAGAGGCCAGAGCGGACAGAGTCACGACGAAGAGTCTGATTTAATTACAAACTGAATTCAACCTAAAGAGCTTCAACATACGACAGTAATTAGAAAAACGAAATTAAAAAAAATCTCTTCCGGCGTCTGCTATTTTCTTAGTGTCCTAAGTAGTAGCAGGTTGAATTTAGATTGTTATTAAATTAGTTTCTTCGCCGCCACTCCGTCGGTCAGCGCTGATCCTTACTCGACTCATATGCTTAGTCTAATACAAATATGATTAATAGAAAAAAAAATTTAGCTTCTCAAACACTCCGCTTCTTCCGAAGCATTAATTTATGCATAGAGGTCAATCGATCATTACATTATCACATAGGTACTACTTTCAAAAGTAAAACGAGAATTTAAATATCATCAAAACTTGTCGTACCATTGAACGCTCTAAATGGATCAGGTTTGTAAAGTAAGATAAAGTATCAATGTAGGTCATGAAATATGTAGACCACGTTTGATACATTCATACATGTAATACACAGTATTACGTGTATAAATATCACAAACGGTCTCATATAGGGCTAAAAACAATTGCTATTTATAAATACTAAGTGACTCCCGCTCTGTGGTAAAATTCCGACCGTTTCTTATATCGTTAAAGGGTAACTTCATATTGATTCCATTTATTATTTTACGTTCCGTAATAAATGTATTTGTAATACATTTTTATTTTAAATAAAATAGTTCTGCACTTCTCCATTTAAATGTATCTATATCAAGTTTCGCACCTCTACGTGCATGCACTATTCTTAATAAAGGGTACAAAGTTTAGTTTGCACGTTTAACTGAATTTTATATGATGTAAGTCGTCTAGATAAACCTAGGCGAGATTAGAGAAATTAGAATGGATTCTCCTGAGCTCCGAGATCAAACAGGCAGTGGTTTAAATAGGTATTAACTTTGGTCAAGAATGAAGTACAGATTTCACATATTTTAATTATATCCAATAAATTTAATAAAATATTTATTAATAAGCATTATTACACAGTAAACTCCTTACGCTTGATAATTCTCGATATGATTAAAATTAATTGTGTAAGTAGCTGAAAATTTTTAAAATCGCGCTGAATTGGGCTTAAGTTTGAATATCGAGTACGTACTGAATATTAAAAGCGAAATCGATTCAGAAATTGAAATCAAGTTCAAATCGTTTTCGGGAGTAAGTCAACAGGTCTGTTAAGAAAGATAAACTATCAATGTAGGTCACACATGTAGACAGCAGTTGTATCCATTTACTCTACTACATTACAAATGACATCACAGAATGAAAATTCCTCTTACATGGACGTACTCGGGGAGACACCAGTACTTACTGTTGACCATAAAAAATCTTATTGACTACGCTTATGCCCAAATTCGGCGAAAAAAAAAATTACCTCTCCCCCTCCCCATGTGGCCAAAATTACTGATTTGACCCCCCGCAGTATTACGAGGTATGCGCATTATACATATTATTTAGTACTTACAAATATTTACTATAATTGCAATAAACAAAGCGTTTATTTATTTTCACATGATTTTTTAATAAATTATTTATCTTTATGTAGTATATATCATTTAAATTAATTAGCTATAAAAAAAAAAAAATTTAAAGCTGTTTGTGTGTTTTTCATTTTCAAGTTTTGACAATTACCATTTTTTTAAACCACCAACATTAAATAGATTTACACGAAATTCAATTGTTTGCGTCTTTTTATTCTTTATTAATTCACATATCTCTATTCTAAATTTTACAACGAAATTAACTTGCAAACTATTTACGTTAGCGATTACATTCCAGTATATTATTATTTTTATATAATCATAAGTAGGGGTTTTCTTTGTTACTGTAAATAGTAGTAGTAATAATTCTTGGAAGATTCTTGGCACTGCTTCTCCAGCGATTACTCATTCCCACATATTAAATTCTATATTATATTTAGGTACTACATTGATGGAGTAGTTTAATATTGAAAATGTTTCAAGTTGCATACTTAGTAATAATATTAATTTTTATCATCAATTCCATAAACATTTTTTTTTAATTTGGTAATATGCATTTTATTTACGAGAATAGCTCTTTGTTTCAAATCCAATTCAAAACTATGGTCGCCCAACCAAGTAACCATATCGGCAAACGTATATTATACTTAACTAATGAACCACTGGTTACTAACCGCGCTAACCACATTTCATACAATGTTTATAGTATAAGTATAATTAGATAAACCGTTATAACAAAGTGAGGTAATATTCACTTACTTGAATACTTAATACCGTATCATAGTTTACGATGTTCAATCTGACATTAACTAAGCCTAGAGCTTTTCAAGTAGTTACTATAAGCATAAGTTATTAAATAAATAATTATTATTGATCGCATAACTAGGCCGGCCGCTGTAATAATCTACTCAACTACTTGTACCTATGCAGTGAGTAGGATCGCGTTGTGCAATCGCGAAAATGGGTTACATCCATACGACTGTCCTAGATACAGCGCTTACATTAGGTATGTATCGAGTCCTTTGTGTCGAGTTGCTTTAGGTTAGCAACGATATACTAAAGAGAATAAAATCTTCGGCACCGTTAGAATCGTTCACTTAAAACTTTAGTGTTTAACAATAGAGGTAATGGATTTCCTGTTTAGGACATAATGCATGTAAGCATCGAAAAATATGGCGTCGTTCGTTGGTAATGATGCGCGCGAACTTCAGTTTTGTTTTCGCTCCGTCCCGCTCTACAGGTCATCGCCCCACACACACTACTCCCTCGTTCTAATAACCCTGTGTATATCGGTAGTCTGACACATTATCATTTTTGGAATACAAACGGGTAATTCCTTTTGTTTGACATGAATGTGACGCACATTATTTTATCAGACAATTACTCTGTGGTATTCACAACTGCCGAGAAAAATACATTAGTTGTTTTTACGCAACTAACTCTCAAATTGTGCACGTAAATAAAAATATACACGCGAGGATACTTTTATTTTATATAAATGTTGCTTAAATCGAGAGATACGAGATACAACAGTTGCGCTTTTGGCCATTATGACTCTGTCACCACATTAGGCAATTACTTCTACTAACTTGCACAATTAATACAAACAAAGGAAGTGTTGCGTGAGACACGACATGACAGTGGGTGGCAAATTAAAAATTGTTCAATATCTGGCCACCTAGCTATTAATAAAAGAATTAAAAAATATATAAATAATATGTGCATAATCACGAAACATGCGTATGAAACCGAATCATACTTGGAACTGACTATTGCACGTGTACCTAAAATAACTAATACATAAACGTAATTGTTAACGTTCTAAAGAATTTAATCAAACAATACCTATATACTTATATGCGTGTCTCACAGAACAACGTCAGCGGATAGGTAGCAATGCGTTTTTTTTACCGGCATCGGCGGGGCATTGACACCAAAGTCGGGGCACTGCCCGTTCTTGACAGTTCAAATGTTTACATTATACTACATCTCGAAGGATCACTCGCTACTCTTTAAATTGCTAGAAATTAAATAAAAAAGTTACGACGCCTGCGGCTAAAGCTATTAAAATGCTATAGATTGTGCACTAAAATAAACATTACATTTTCTACCTTTGTCAGAGCAATTAACGATTCTTTGTATCTACACAGATAAAAGTTTTTTCAACTTTTACAAGTTTCTTAATGAAGGCCATTTGTACTTGTCGGCTACAAATAAAATTAAAGTAGAAATCTTACCTCTTAATATTGTTCGTGTCATAAAAAGTATTATATTATAAATTTGTTCAGTGAAGGTCAATCGCATGTTTAACAAAAAGGATTTCATGCCAATGAGCAAGGGCTTTGTCCTTTCGCCTTTGCTCGACGAGTCGCTATTGACCAGGGTAAGGACCGCCTCGACGAATGATAATAACGCCGTAAAATTGATATAAAACGTTACCGATGAATTCGAGTACGCTTTTATCGATGGATATTGTTTCAATAGATAGCAAGTTAGCATCGCATACCTTTATACGGTGGCGAATATCAAGCGGGAACAATGGCGGGCGACGGTGAGTTCATCAAACGCGATAATGAGTAGTCCCGCGGGTTCAACAAACTCCCCATTTTACAAGTAAAATAAACTTCCAAGCTACTTTAAATGTGTACAACCGAATTCCTCGGACGCAATGTAACCAATAAATTGCGTAGTTTTAAGCGTTTGAGTATCTGCCAAATGTTATCGCAATGCCAGTTACAAAATAACGTTTTGCATTGAGCCAATTTAACCACGTCCAGTGCGAAGCGTCCCTTGACTGTTAAATCCTATAATTAACATTGTTTCGTTCGGTGTAATTACTGAATGTTACAGACCATTACTTACATAGTTAGATGTTTGATGTGCGCAGTTTGCTTTGGCCGGCTTCAAGAAAAAGTGAAATTGTAACAAGTCAGAACCAGTCGAGGTCGGTGACCACCGAGGCGTCTCTACACCGATTGGCGACTGCCCCACGCCGCTGATTCATCATCCTGCCCACCACCTATACGCTCCCAAGGCCTGTCGTCCTATTTATGATCCACCCCTTTTAAGCTCCTCGTACCTTATTAACGAAATAAAAGAATGATCATGTTCATTGAACTCGAGACTAATTTCGTGATTCATTTTGAAACAATTGTAACGGTAAATGCCTACAATGGATATTGTTGCTGTCAACAGACTTAAAGAAATTAAGACTATGTATTGTTTAAGTAAACTATAACAATCGTACTTGTTGAAATATACTGGTGTCATTGAAAATAATTTATTTTCAATACAGTATTTCTTACATAGAAAAAAAAACCTGTATTAACGAAACTATATGGCAATACAAATTTAATTGTCTACTCATTGTTCAATGAAAAAATATAAAAGAAAATTGTGTAATGTGAATAAGGTTGCAATGAACGAAAGATTTGATAGAAGGAGACGACTTAGGGTGGACGAACGCGATCGGGTTTTTTGACGTGAGGTGAACTTACGACGTTTTGTTCTATATGCTGTATAGCGGTTGGGAGAGAAGGGTGAACGAGGGCGCGGGCCGAGAGGGGAGTGTTTTGGATTTGGGTTCAACGCATCTACGCCGCCGCCACCTGTAGGATACTTCGAATGACTTCGATGTTTTTACCTGCGTTTATTGCACTGTGTCTCGCTCACTTTTAAGTAGTTCACGGTATTTGAATAGCAGAATCGATTAAGGTCGTCCAGTCGATTTTTTCCGTGTACCCGCGTGGTAGAGACATATTCATCGAAATAACTGCATCAATATTGTATCATAATTTATGAATATTACCAATATAAGTATTTTACTTATAACGACCTCGTGCTCGTAAAAAATTGCAGGGATAAATCATTATTTTAATAAAAATAACAGTAATATATCTCATTATCGTGTGTAATTTGGTTTACAAACCTAAATGTACGTGTAGATGAACGCGTCATTTTATATCAAAACAAGTTAGTGTTAATAGGCAATTAAATAAATTATCAATACTAATAGAAAAATATTCTATCCAAATGTCGTTCTTCTGTCTTGATGTATTCATAAAAAGAACAAGGTATATGCTACGGGTGTAATGTGTAACTAGTAAATATGTAAAACTTTGTATAAGACGAAGCTTAATCTTATTAAATACTACAGCCAAGCCCCTCTGGATCAAATATGTACTAGAGACGTAAATAAAACGTACACACACAAACATAACTTTAATTCAACTAACGTAGCTTTCAAAAGACCCACACACACACCCAAATAAAATAGAAAAAAGGTATACTTAAGAATGATCATAACCCCACACACACAGACAAGCATACCACACCTCAGGCCTAAATCAATTGTGGAAATTCGACAAACAACAGAGCTGTTACGCGTAGGTACCTCAAGATATTTGTAGGGATGTGGTACGGTTCAGTGACCTGCATCGTTCCTAGCCCCCTTGTCATCACGGGGTGCACTCTGTAAGCCGCCACTTTCAAACTATAATACCATAGTTTTTTATTCTTTATGGTACAGACGTTTTACTAGTTTTGTGACTGTATATTGGTAATATAATTATTTGAGTACAATGACTATATGACATGCTGTATTGAAGAATTAAAATTATACAAAAAGTTATGTACGATGAAAAATGCATTTATTTTGTTTGTGTATTTTAACGTAAATATAGGAAAAGGCATATTTGGAAGCCTAGTTAGGACTTTTAATAAAGAACACGCGACTGAGTCTGAAGAGTAGGTACTTGAACACGCTGCAGTACGAATTGATAGAAGGGTCATTAGGATAACCCGACACGACTAATTAGGACTTAAATAATATTCTAAAAATATTTTAAAATTACGTTTTTAGTTCATATTTTAACAAATTTTAGAAATTCCTATCTATTGTACATACAATTATAAAATGTAATGGTTAATGTTTTCAAATATTATAATTCTAATTTATTTTGCCATTGATCATATCATAAACAATCAAATTTAAACGCTTTAAATACCCTAATGAGAATATTTTTAGGTTATTAATTTATTAAGAACGTTTCACTATTATGAGTACTCACGATGAAATAGATTTATGCAATATTTAACCAAGCAAACATTGAATGATGACATGCAATTGGGTTGAAATGGCTGCATATAATGTACAAAAATACGAGGCATACATACAAATACAGTTAAATATTAGTTTACTGCGTTATAACAATCATAAATTACATTTATTGACTAAAATTAATCCATCGTGAAAGACGTTACAAATATCCTAAAATATCAATGAATTCTGAATGTTTAAAAGAAGATTGATCTTCAATTTAATCAGTGTTTTATTTTAAAAGTTTCGGATTAAGACAACCTTTATAAGCATGTCAGATTCATTTCCTGGTCGGTTTTTCTTCAACGTTATGCATATACCTATCTGCATAAATAATTAATTTCAAGGATACGAACCAGCAAACTGCGATGCATATTTTATTCGCTTTGTACGTGAGAATATTAGGCAAAATATATCAAGTTAAGTGGTTACGGTGACTAAAAACAAAGTATATACAAAATTAAAAAGCCAACGAACGCAAATTAAATAAGAGTGGAGATATTAAAAGTGTTTTTTTTTATAAATAATACCGTAATTTATAAATTTTTGTTTTGAGTTTTGATTATATTGATTAAATATATATTTAATTTAATATATCTCTTATTTTTTCTCTCTCTTATCAATAAAGCTTTATCAATTATTTCTTTCGATTTAAGGACGATAAATTGATGCGGTGTTCTATCTACTCGTATTAATTAAAACAAAGAAGTCGAATTGTATATTAATAAGTTCATATTTTATTTATATTATATGAAAAGGTAAGAGTAGCAAAAAAAATACATTGAAATTGAACATGATCAAAAATGAGGTCGTTGGGTAGGTGTTGTTTAGATGGTCTTTTCAGTAGACGGTTACGAAAATTTTCAGATTAAATTTTTTGTTCAAAATATTTACGGATTTCATGAGTTATTAAATCAAGGTTATTACGTTATATAATCAATTTTAATAATGTAATGCAAAACATTCCGTGCATTTTCCTTTCGCTCTATTTACTAACGTTAACAAAATGGTAGGTAGTTAATGAGGCAGTTAATCTATAAGAACACGGTAAATATGAAAGTATCGCCATGGCACCACAACGTTGCTATAGAACACGCAATATAATCTGAAATAGAGGTACCTTCCTCGTTCGTTGTACCGCTAGAGCGAGATGACACCAAAACAACTAATCTATCTTTTAGCCGCGTTACATGAAGCAAATAAGGAGAAGGTCACTTAAGCGAAACGGACTTATACTTTACAGCATGCTAAAAGGAGATGCAATGAAAACAAATCAATAAGCCATCTCTACGTTTCGCCATAGAAAGAGACGGCGCAATAACAAACCGGCATTTTATGCTGGCTCGTGGAACAACTTTACAAGAAGCACGGTTTTCCGAATATAAACTTTATTTTGTAGAAGTTAAACAACAATTTTCAGTGGTTAGCTAGTTACTTGTAAAACCTCCGTTCTAGAACGCAATAACTTTGTTGTTGATAGACTTAGTGGAAGATCCCGTTGTAATATTCTATGGACATGCATTAGGAACTATGAATATTCGTACTTCATTAATAAAACGGGAATATTACGGTATGAAATTATGAATTTACTTAATTATTGTATCACCAATATGAAACAACATCATTTAAACTTTAAGATTACATAATATTATATGCAACTGCTTAATGGGAAATACAAAGAAATCCTTTGTTGTGTAAAGTATTGATAGACACAAATTACAAACTATTTTAAGTACAGCTTTTTACTTTAATCGTGCTTTCAGTCTTTTATCGCTTTTGTCTATAATCAAATAAAATATATAGATATAATAAGTAATATAATGTTTACTTTTATGTTTTTCATTATGTACAGTAAAATTAGGTAATCATTGAATTCAAAGTCGGTAATTATAACAGAGAACATATTCATTTGGGTAACTATGTAAAACATCTTTCCAAACAACAAAAGTCCGAAATAGAAAGCTTCGTGTGTTACAAAAGTTCTTAACAGAAAGCTGCACGAGTACCAGGAAGGCATAGAAAGAAGGAGGTATATCTACGAAAATTTTCTATACAAGTAGCTACGCGATGTAGAACTTATAGCATCCCTCCCTCCCCTCATTCCTTTCATGCCCCGGCCTTCTTCACTGCGGCCGCGACACGTGCAACGCCCCCTCCCGCTCTGCACTTCCCCAATATCTCATGGTAACCTAAATAAAACTCACGACAACTGAAAGAAAAACTACTATCGTCCACAATATCGTTAACATTTTTCTGTTGATGTATTCTCGTTGATCTTAGAACTAAGAAATGTACAAGTGTAAGCATTAGAAAAGTGTAACAATCACTTTTATTGACTCTAATCTAAAATAACATTAGTGAATGGACTACAATGATAAAATAAACCTTATAACTAAGTATGCAAATAAAAAGGGTACTCCACGGACTTAAACAATGGTAATAGGCAACGCTAATAATAAGCGAAGCGATCTTGACTACCGTGTACAGTGTGTTATACTAAATTGTCATTATTAATACTGGTGTATAAATATACAGCTCGCGTATTATCTTGACTGCACTCGGCTGCACACACGGGTACAATGCGACACGTGTATCGTGTTCACACAGCACACAACTGCCCCAGTCAGGGACATAAGCCACAATAAACATGATGCACAAGTCTGTCTACGAATACATGCTATGTGAACTTCGGCACTGACGGATGTTCATCTTCTAAACGATTGCGTAATTAGTGCTTCTAACAATCAACTAAAATCTCCTTTATATATGTTTATGTAACATTTACTTTAAATAATGTGATTAGCAAATCAATTTTATTTACGCGTGCGTCTGTTTTAAAAATTTCTAGTAGGCAATATGTCAAATAGTAATTAGCAGCGTTAATATAAATAGCACAGTACATGTAAGGACGTTTCTAAATTTTGCAACTTCTTAAATAAATAAATAGTTTTCTTGGCAGTAACGTTGCGAGTTTGTGACGCTAAGTGGGTTAGTAGCACACCGATGCTCCCTCCGATGTTGCTAGGGATGGCGATTCGCTCGGTTTCGACATGGTAACAGTAATTTGAGCGGTTAGCATTACACAGGGCTAAAAGTTATGTAATTATTCTATGTGAGAGCAAAACTAATGGTCAGTTAAATACATTGATTCTCGTTTTTTTGTTTCTCGAAGTTAGTATAAAAAACTTTAATTTTAAAAGAGCCTAAATATACTTAATGATTTTCTTTGTGAATTATTGTGTATGCAATAAATTAATAAATGCACGTATTACCCACATTAGTCATCGACTAAAAAAAAGATAAATCGGCTCATGGTTAGTAATAATAGTAGTTCAAAGCACATGCGTAGCATATCACGGACATGCTAGTCAAAAAGAAAATGTAAAGCCCGCCAGAATGTGTTCCCTCAAGACAATAACAAACATACCATACTAAAATTTATTGATATATTTCTTTTATTAAAGTTCAATTGGCTCAATAAACGCAGGCAAATGCGAAAGAGAGCCGACGAAGTAAACCAAGTATTGATCCATGACGGTTATTTGAAGGCTAACCTTGGTCGAGCTCAAGTTTATGTAACTTACGACATTTTACTACCATTGCTTAGTAACAAACACAGTGTAGTTAAATACACTGTTGTAGCTTAATTCAAGAGAATGTGTGACTGTTCTATTTCAATACAGAGCAGCGGAAGCATTATTGTATCATCGGTTACGCTAATGAATCACCCATGGTGTGGAATCTTATCTTTAGTAAAATCACTCTACAGCCATGGAGTTATAAATGTGTCTTTTTAGTAATTAATCTTAGTCACCTAATCAGAAATTGATAGTAAGGTGCTCTGTTTAGTTGATAAGAAGTTACATGATCAAAATAGTCATTGAATTTTATTTTACTACTAATAATTTTATTTGTTATTTTTAGGCTTCTTTTTCATAATAGAATGTAGTTTAAGCACGCGTAAGCTTTCATTTGAACTGATAATTAAATTCACCTTCCAATTTATTATATAAGCACACGGTACATATCTTGTTATTGAACATGCAAAAACAGAATTTTTGGCACTGACTGAAATAACTGCAGACCGTGCTACGAAGCGAGCCGGTCTCGTAATTAAAGTTATTTGTCCTCGAGCAAGACAAAGAACGGGCGCAACCTTCGCAGACCACCCTTGGCCGTGGTGCTGTGACCTAGATCGCGGCCTACCCTCGCGTCCCGAACCTCGCCCCACCGCTGACCTGACCTACTTCGAAATGCACTTGATACAGCCTCACTTCCCCAGCACACATCGAAACTCCGCGCGCGCAACCCAATTCACGTCTCTGACACCACTATGACGTATTCAATCCATTTGTTTGACCACTATGTATTAGAATATATTGCCGACTAATCATTATAGTCACTGGTTGTCGACATAAATAAAGTCAATGTCATTTTCAACTAGTATAATATGTATTTACATTATGTTTTTGAACAATTTATAATGTTCAAAAGTTCTCAAAAGAATTCGTAAGGAATGGGAAAGCTAATTCTTTGTCCCAATATGTATAACGCTACATATTTTCTTAGTTATAGTTTTCTAATTATAAATTCCTGTAACAAAATACTGCATGACGACAGGGACACATTAATGCTCGTGTCGCGGGGCTGAAGCCCAGATCGTCCGAAATAATATGGCATTGGGCAGAAGGTCGATGCAGTCTTTGGCAAACTGTGCCAGCTGTTTCACGCTCTCATAATGATCGTCGTGTGGATAAAACTGTATTGAAATAACGAAGCACTAACTACGTACAGTGTAGTTACTACAATGTAAGATTAGGGTAACCTACCATTGAAGAAATAAATGGATAATAGACAAACCATTTGCAATAAAGATTACTTCATTTTATTTAAAAAGTAAAGACGAGCGTTACAAAATCTAATATTTTCTAATATAATGATATTCAATTAAAAGCTATTGATTAATGATATTAAATTTTGTGTATATGTATTTTTCGCATCGATTATTCTAAATAACGGTACCATTGTTAATGCTTTTAAATTTCAAATGGAAATCATTACTATTCTATATAGACGTTACATTTAGTATGGGTGATGATTAAAAGTAAAAGTAAAAAGAAATATAAAACACGTACATACTCGCAAACTAGTGCATTGCACACTCAGGGGAATGTGTGGTTGCAATACCGACAAGGCCGCGGCCTAGAGTTGCTTCCGTCCTCGCTGTATCTCCTCTACGCTGCTGTACAGAGCTACACGTGCGAACTTGGTATTATTAGAAATGCCACTGCATACTCATAGTATACTCTTGGAAGTGTGACAGCTCTAACACACGACATGCACCGCTTTACCGTGAACTTGCCGAGACCGCTGCAAATAACCTCGGGTTTTGGCTCGATTTCCGTCAGCTATGTACAGTATGAATGAAACTTGTTCATAATGCGCTTCGGAAATTCTTTTTCATCGTTTCATCCAAGCTTGTTATAGATTTATTCATTTCTTTTTATACCTTCTAAAATGAAATACAAATAGTTCTTTCATTGTCATCAAAAGTCTTGTATTTTCATTATAAATTGTTGCAAATTTAGGAAAATGAGAACATTGAAATTCGTTCGTATTAAACTCGATGCGGATTATAGCTCGTTATTGTCGGAATTAACCCAATTTATATTCTCGTGCTCTATAAAAACCCTTTCCTCGAAGGTACTTACCAAGTGTATAAAATTTATATTTCATATTCATTGTTACAGGTCAACAGTGTGGTGTTCGAGTGCACATGGCGAGGATGCGGGTACATCACCAATACCTGCGCCTCCATCGAAGCACACATACGTCAGATGCATTTGGGGTACGTCCCATTTAAATATTTCCCCTGGCAACACTGGCAGCACTAACAGACCCTGGCAACAGATTATAAGAAAGGAACTGTGTTAAATTCCATTTTACGCTGTGCATTGGTACGTTCGATAAAACTTGCGTACCGAATGACGCGTTATCGGAATGTTTATCGGTGACATAATTATTTCCCTCGATGTATAGGTATTTCGTATGTAACCGTGTTGATGCAAGCCGAGAACCGATTGATAGGTTATGCCATTAGACATAGCTGGTTTATGTTAATTTTATACAGTAGAAATAAGGTAGGGGTCACGTTGCCACTACTGGGCACGTGTAATCGTATAATTGCGCAGCTCGCCAGCTGATGAGACTACAGCGTACAGCGGGATGCATCCACTTGTTTTATGCGCTGCTATGGAATTGTATTCTGAAAATAAATGCCAGGCCGCTTAGGTATTCTAGCGCATCTGTGTATACTTAGGTTACCTAGTTATATTGAATTCGTCATTGAAATATTGCACCTGATTCGCATAAATTACGTACTTACTAACCAGTAAATCGTTAGTCGTGTGGTTATCGCCTGTATTATTTTGTTATGTAGAAACATAAATAATAACGTAAATGAAACTTGTCTACATTTAATCATATAAACTGGTATGATCACTTAACTTGAACTGTTAAACATCCTAGTCATCTAATGAATTAATATCTACTAAGCTAATAATTTGGGTAGCTTCTGAAATCTGAGAAATGTTTGAGGTCCAAGCTAAGTCTATAAACAGGATGTAAATAAGGAAATACTCAAGAAATACCGGTACAAAGTTGTCAATCAATAAAACTGGCGCAACCTTTGATCTGTACGGCAAATTAGTGCATATTACGAGAGGTTTCGAGATGGTTGAAAAGCCCTTGGTGACCCGGAAGCAAACGACGCCGCGGCAAGGTTATCCGCTACATAGCTAACCGCGCTCGCGCCCGCCGCACAAGGTCACCCCGCCGCCCCACTCTTACGTAACTGCCCTGTTGCCATTATTCCTACACGTTTCGTTTTAAACAATCATCATATAATGACAACTCTCACATGCTTAATGTTCATTCTTAAACGATTCAGCATTTAAAAAATTACACTGAAGTCATAACGAAATAAAGCCACGCGTGTTCGCTCTTCTCATTTATTATCCATTTCAATTTAATAAATATATGTGTTTCATCATAGAACGACTATCTCATATTAGTAAATTGGTAGACAATCAAATCAATTGAAATATTCTTAGAAATAGCCGTTAGTAATGCATTTCCGTCTTTGTATTTTTTCCGCAATTTCATTCAATGATCATTCCAAGTAAGGTTACAGTTAACTACACGAGAGACAGCTTGTTATATAACATACAAAGATAATAAAGATTAACTAATAGTGACTGATGCTGAATAGTTATATATCATTTTTCTAAAAAACGTTCAGAAAGTAGGACAAGGTTTAATATGACATGTGAAAACTGAAACGTTAATTTCTCGACAATCTGTTTCCGATTGTTAATTAACACATTTTTAAACTGAGAATTTTAAGAAAACATTTAACGAAATAAACATTTACGATATATTACGCAAATTACAGATGTTTTACGTAATTAAATGTAACAAACATTAATTATATTTTTTCGTGTTTCAGGCCAAAAAAAGAAGGTGAAAGCGACCATGAAGAAGAGTTCTATTACACGGAACGCGAGACTGCCGCCCCCGCGCCTCCTCCCACCCTCTCCCACCGAGACATGTGCCGTCCGCCTCATGAGGACCCTGACTACCAGCGTCAGCTCGTAGGTTCCTACAGGTACTTATAATCAAATATTACTCCCTTTTATCAGCTTACGTAAGAAAATGTATTTTTCACGACTTTAAGCATAAAGTCATATTATTGTACGCGTTATCAAGATGTATATAATATTGTAATAGACTGTATTAGTGGACAAAGTACAGTAACGTTGCCATGACTACGCCACAGCATAGCAACAAAAGGTTACGTTGTGGTTGCGATGTAGGTGTTAACATCTACTAACGCGGATTGTTAAATGTGGTCCGTGTTAATAAAAATGATTATGCGTGTTCAATGTTCATACATATTTACGCCCGCCCACATACAATACCATGGAGTAGTTGTCGTGTATTTTGGTATAGTATGGTTGTAACGTCACGTAATATACTCACAACGTTTAACAGTAGACCTTCAACATTTCTCGTTACGACTTCCTACTATCGCCTTGCAATAGCTTGTTTGTCTGTCGTCAGCACATCCTATTTATTTCGTGCAAAGAATACAGCGCAATCATTAGGGTAATCGACATGAATATGTATTTTTTTCAGACAAGGACTGCTTTCAACTCTGCAGAATGGGTCAGCGAGGCCCATAAGCATTCCTTTAACGCATTCCTGGTCAAGCTCACATTCACCGGTACGTATTGCCTCATGATTGTAATGATTACGTCACTAATTATACATTGAGGAAGCTCATCCATTAACTCCTGGTTACAGAAGCACATGCGCCTCACGCCGAGCGGTTCACCGAGCAGTCCGGGACGTCGGCCGCGCTCCGATAACAAGAAATGCCGGAAAGTGTATGGCATGGACCAGAGGGAACTCTGGTGCACCCAGTGCAAGTGGAAAAAGGCTTGCACGCGTTTCGGCGATTAGCGAGAACGGCGCGAGCTCGCCTCAGCGCGTGCCTTGCTACGTCTCAAGTGAGTTCTCATCACTTTACCGTCGTGTGTCGTGTCGGAGCGAACGTTACGACGAGGTAATCGCAACGTGCGAGAACAATTCCGTGCGGGTTTATAATTAGTTTAAGGTGAGAAAATATATAAATGAGTTTTTATTTAATATATAAGCATATACGGAGTAAAGATATTATAAAAATATTGAGTATATAAAGATTTGAGGGAGACATATTTTTCTCTTTGAATGTGGCTCGTATTTTGACTGCATAATGGACATTGCCCACGTATTTTTGTAGTGCAGTAGATTTGCCTTTACTGTGATGCGCACGAAAATATTGTGTGTCGCTCTCGGTCGAGACTGTGAATAGATAATAGTTTTAAGAATAGTTTTAAGCTTAGACTGACACGGCGCCGCGGCGCAGTGTAGAAGCGATTGTTACAGCGGTGTACGCACTTATCTCATACTCGACTCGGAGATCGTTATTGTATTGCGAACAATGGCCAGCAATGGTTTATCTGATCCTGTCGTACCGGTTTCGGCCAACTATATATTATTATATAGTTTTATATAATTACTTACCACAAATGCAATAGCTTTTATATTTTTCACAGAAACATTATTTTAAATACATACTATAAACCAACAGTTACCGTCGAACAGATGAGTAAATTTTCAAATAAAATATTTTATTTTTCTACAGCCATATTAGCATGGATAAATGTCTTGCATATTTATCTAATACTCTCAATCGATATAGAAATAAAATAAGTAACATTTTTGAAAAACTGGCAGCTTTATTATCGAGATTTCAAATACTATTGGACATCTCTATAAGATTTATAAAATATATACCTACCTTATTTTTATAATGATAATTGAACATAATGCAACTGCCTCATTAATCCGCCAGAACAGAAGGATTCGAAGATATTTGTCTATAGTGCCAACATTGAGACAACTTGCGCTTGCATCAGTATGAAGTCAGTGAATTCCGTCCACGCCTTAAATTGTGCTTTATTCGGTATCTCCGTAACCCCTGTAACAAAGTTTCCCATTGCGCGCAAATATCGAGTGCTCGACGCGCACCATTTATCGACTTGGTTTAAAGCATTCCGGTCGAATATACTTCAGTGATATATAATCACATACGTGTATTGACTGAACTTCTAGATAATAATGAAATAAAACATAATATATGAATTAGTCTCATAAGTTATCTCAGATTCGACTAAAAGACTACACAAATTTAGACTTAAATTTTTATGAACATATCTGTATCGTATACAAGGTTGATCCTATCAGAACAAGGAGACAATACTCAGCGTCGCCCGCGCGGACCGCAGCCCGGGGGCGCCCGCACCGCCACAGCGCTGCGCGCGGACCGCCGGAGACCACACGCTACACACACCGAGAATGCGATGGAACGAGCAGTGATACGTTGAATGTGATGTGGGTTCATCAGATAACAACAATTAACGCAGAATTCGAATCTGTGGTGAGGCGCTTGTGTCGAAAAGGAAGAAGTACTGACGATATTTCTGAGATGCACTCGATGCATTCATTTCGTACAAAAGTACGTCCAGGAGAGTCCCACAAAAATGAGATATAATGTGCGGAGGAAATTGGCGTAGAAATATTTGTAAGAGCTACACCTGACCGCTACGTTCGGATCGAACCTCCACCTACGAGATGTCAATGTGATAGAGGAAGGAATAAGATGAGTAAAGGATAAATAAAGGCGATTGCGACCTGCAATATTATTTATTAAGTATTAAATTATATTATATTTTGTAAATAAATAATAATAGGTACTGAGAATTATATAATAATATATTCTATTCTATACGTGTAATTGAAAAGCAATTTTCGGATTTGTACATAATATATCATTATAGAGTTACTGTTACTTAATGTGATCGTATAAATCGAAACTTTTGTACGGCGAAACTATAATGAGTTCTTAAAATAATTAGAGCGTTAAATGTAATATTTAAGTACAGTATTTTAATTGCAACAATTGCGACAACATTGTGTTACTCCACTTTAGTATAATTATTTTTATTTTTTAATTTGTTTTAAAATGCGTGCATAACTTACCTTACTAGGTGATTGAGTTGAGTAAAGATTAAAAAATGTGAATGTCAATTTGCCCGAGTATGGAGATTGTCTGACCACAGACGATCTAGTGCCAATGAAAACCGTCTACAATTACATAGAGTAAAATACAATGTTGTCGCCATTATTCAAAAGCAATAAATATGAATATTTTTGTTACAATGCAGCGCGGTTTTTACATCCATCCAAAGTTACCATTTGAAGCTTTCTTTTCAAATGAAGCAAGTTAAGCACTAGAAGATATTAAAATATTTTGCAGAAGAGCAATGTATATGACTATATTTTCTAAAATTATTTGGGATGTGCCAATCGATTTATGTAATTTTTATTTTAAAGATACGTTTATTTTTGTCATGTAGTGTCCTTATTCACTTCACGTATGAGTTTTACACGTACCAAATAATCAGATTTTGCTACTATAGTCGTGGTGCTCTTATGATTAATAAACGCACATGTTGGATACTGTGTGAGAATGTGCCTCAGTCGTTTGTATTCTTCCATAGCCGTAGCAATAATGTCGCGCCTTACAGCATCACACTCGAGTTCATTAGGTATATCTGTCGAGAAGTCATTTATCGTAGACTGTATAGAAATGTTAAATGTTAATTACGTACGTAACGGTCTATAATAAGTAATCGGGACACCATGTACGCGCTTTATTGTAACAGTTATTAGGTATTTTTCTAAAAGTATAATATTTAACGTTGAATCACCGAAATGTCTTAATTATTGTACGATCAGACGTGTCTGCACAACACAGCAATACCAACAGCTTTGATGTCTTGCCAATTTTCTCAAAGAACAGTTTTTTACTCTATATACTTATTATAAATTATGTAATAAACAATGTAAAGGCCGCATATACCTATTAAAAAAAAACTATCGTATTTTTCCTTATCATTTGCGGTATATTTTCTCTATCGTAACTCGACGGGTTACACTGCGTGCTCTAGCTAAATCGATTCAATATTTGATTTTCATTCCCGTAATCGTATCATTTATTGTAAAACGTGAAGTACCTGCAAATATTACCAAATAATGATACTTTTATTGCAATAATGGTTGTGACAAAACATCATGAAGTTGTCTTTGTAAGCGAATATAACCAACTCTTCATTTCACGCAACGAAATTGCGCTCACCAAACCAAATAAAAGATCACGATAGGCGTAGGCGACAACTCAGCTAGCGAATTGACAACTGCCATATTGTAAGGATCTAGATTTAACTGAGGTTTAAATTACAATTCTAAATAGGTGTTAGTGGTATTTTAAGTTGAAGTCATATTGTAGTATTTAATAATCATAAGTACAATGTAATCATATTGTTAGGCGTTGTTGAACGGTCGGCGCCGCGCGTGACCCGGCTGCGAATGTCGGACCTTGCAATTGCTGCTCTTATGAAATTATCTCTTTTAATCTACTTGTGATATCCATGTATATGTAAATGATGCAATGTTCAAGTTTTCAAACAAAATCTGTGAGTTTCTCTCACGCAGCGTATTGAAGTCTCGTGTTTAATATATCCCACTAAATCATTTTGATACCGCTTGGTTGATATAATTTACAGATCTCAATTTGTATTGAAGCTATTAGAATTATGTTTAATATATCGTAATCGTTTATTTCCTTATTTTTTTAATAGTTTAAGTGTTGTACTTCTATTGTTTAAGATAAAGACAATTTTAAGTTAAGTAATCGAATTGTACATAATGTAACGTAACTACATTTTAATTTATTTAGCCAAAATTTTGCTCAATACTGTATACACTCGTCACCAAAGTCATAATAATGTGTTATTATTTCAGTACAAAAGAAGCATAATGAAATTATTATTTGAATTGATATGCTGTTTCAATTCAAACATTTTGCCGGTATCAATGATATTTTTTTATTTTTGAATACTCTTTTGCACACAAATTTCATTCCATCACATCAAAGAGAACGACATCAACTAGTCGACTCTAAGTCTTACTAACAAGTTTTGTATGAACTGGAATACATGTTATTAGTTTTTATAAAGAGTGTATTTACTTTATTTATGAATATTTTTATTAATAGAAAATTAATTATATCATATTAATTATTATTGTCCGATGTCCGTAGATTATGGATGGTATTATAATAAAAAACCTCGTCTTCGTACTTAGAATTATCTAGTTTGTGTTTTGTTTGTTACGTCTGTGTATATTGTATAGTTGTTTCGTTGTCTTATCGAACACTGATGATATAAATTACATTTTTATAAACATAATGAGCGAACATCAAAACAGCTCGAGCTAAAGAGGATAGAGGATATTGGCGTTATTTTAATATCTACTGTCATTGGTATTAAAAAATCCGGGACCGAAAAATGCTTAAATACCTCAATCGGGTGAAAAATGTAATACCGAATATTATGTGAACTGTAGGGGACGAAGATGATATATCTGTTGTAAATTATACCGTTTCTTTAAGGGTACTTACTGTCAATCGTTCTCAATATTCTATTTACCGATAATCCCAAAGTCAATTGCCTAGCAACTGTCAAAAAGTCACAATATAGTGTTAGTTGTTATACTTTACCTACTAACTAATAAAGGGAATCATGATAGATAGATTATTGAAAACGGATATTACATTTGGATAAGTTTCGATCAAACAATATTTCATGTATGTAAATATGTAAATTTATGTATTTGTATGAACTACTTTTCAATTACTAAGGAGTTGTATTGCCGAGTTTTTCGCCAATTGCCTATAATTAATAGTTAATTATAATCTGTTTAATACCCAATGTATTTAATAATTTCATATTTAACATTTATATTAAATAACGAAGAACATTTAC
>DWPA01000064.1:0-38173 GCA_018251375.1 Calpodes ethlius
AACCATGATATAACACGAACATGATATAACGGAAATTAATCAATTAAGCTCGTTCAAAGCGTGTTAACCACTTACTTCACTTCAATTATATCTTAATCCAACAGTAGCGCGAGTTTGAGAACTTTCAGATGTATATACATTTATTTATTTGAGGAAAATTTCCAGTTAATTACAGAGACAACAGGAAAGAAATTTAAAAATACACAAGTGCTGTTACAAGTTTTAACAAGATATAAAACAAATATTTAACAGTATTAGGTATAATAAACAAACAACACTTAAGTCTTATTATTAAAACGTAACGACGACTTGCTGACAACAAAACTTTATTTTTTACATTGACAGTACAATATAGGGCTAGGAGTTCGTAAATAAAAATAATTTTGACTTTATCATTCAGTTATAACATAGCACTTAGTGTGAATTCTTTCTATCAGGTGACATGGACAACCCACAAAGAAAAGAGCACATACCGAAACCCAAAAACAAATGAAACTCATCATTCAAATTTCTGGTTTCCTAGGAATCGTACTCAGGACTCTTTGAATTGACTTTGAATGTGACCATACCACATACGTCATCCATGTTATCTATTTTATATTATACTGTTCTCATTACAAGCAATAATAGCCTAATGGTTCGAACGTTGATTCTCCGAACATGAGGGCGTGAGTTCGAATCCTGCACACACTTCTAATTTTCGAAAGGTTATGTGCATATTACAAATTAAGTACCACTTGCTTACGTGAAGGAATACATCGCGAAGAAACCTGCTCACCTGAGAGGTCTCTGTAATATTCTCGAAGGTGTGTGAAGTCAACCAATCTGCACTTGACCAGCGTGGTAGACTATGGTTAGTGCCCCTCACTTTGTAGAAGGAGACCGTAGCCCAGCAGCGAGACAGTTATGGGTTGTAATGATGAATAGTTACTTATCAAACCAAAGATATTAATGTCAAGCGTGCGAAATAAATGCATAATCTGCTATAAATTTATCTTAGCCATACTGCTGACAGGGCGTTTGTCATACAGAACATTTCTCTTACGCCTGCTCCTCGCTAAGAAAATGTGTTCCTATTTTAGCAATTTACAGGCAAGTTGCATATTTGTCATCTGACATTGAGCTGAATAAAATAGGGGTATTATTTAAGATTAATTTCTTACAACTACTTGTTATAGCTCTCTGGTTCTTTAGAGAATGAAAAGTATCTAAAGGATTTAATTTAACTTGTAATGTTTGTTAACTTGTATGGGTTAAAAATTGCATGTGTAAGGTATAGTTCCAATGACAATGCATCTTTAGGATAAGTGTAGCATCGTCATACAATACTAAGTATTAACTTAGGGTTCACGCCAAACGAGTGAACTCTTCAACGATTTTGGCACAGTTACTTCATTTTTGTACTTTAAAATCATGTTATTAGTTCTTATTTAACTATAAATTTGTTTACTTATGAACAAATAGAAATGAAACGAACGCTATATATCACACTAGGATTACTGCAATACATCATTGAAAATTGCTTCAAAATCTATTAAGCCGTGCCTAAGATTAGTCGGAACAAACACCGATCGGATAAATTTTTATTATGTGTATCGATGTTGCCGTGTGCTGAATACTGGTATCTTTTAGAATCGGAGCAAGGTCATTTATAAAGTTAACATTGATTAATAATCTTATATATTTCATAAAACTGAAGTATTTGCTTCCATTCAACGCTGAACTTTAATAGAGGAACGGTTAACGAATGGAAAGGTTAACGATGTAAATCCTAAATTTAACAAAAAGATTATCAGTGTCTCTTTAAATAACTAATAAACCAGTCATGGACATAGATCATAGAAGAAAAATTTACAAAAATCATAAAAGACTATCGTTTAAAGGTGATCAAATCTCAGTATAAGTTCAGTCTACTCTCATAACTTGAATGATTGTCTAAAGAAACTGTAGTAAACGATTGAAAAGATTGAACCGTGCAGTTGTAACGTAGTTAACAAACAAGAACCAACTAATATAATTCGAATGAATCCAGTACAACTATAATCTCACAAATGAAACTCAACTTATTACTAATTTCACTCTAACGTATGATCAAAACAAACATTTAAGGATAAAATTATCATAATAATCATCGTTAATTATTGATCTAAGAAATCAAAACGTTGTATCAGACGTAACGTCTAATTAGACGCTCAATCAAATGAGATAACAGAGACCCTAAATTCCCGAAACCCAAAACACTCAACAATATCAGTTAATCATGTAATTGTCAATTGGGCGTCAGAGTCGGCAGCATTGCAAAGATCCTTCACAGTGCATACAGATAAGCTCGTTTCCGGCAGCGTATCGCTAACGGACGTTTTGTATCTGTCCGCTGAAATTGGAACTGTCATTACCGCATGCATGAGCCGGCTGGCTGTGCAGTAGTCATGCGAGTGTGCCCATTAGACGTATCTCGTCACGGAGTGTTCTGTTTTGTGAGATGTTAGAGGTCATTTAACCACGAGTTCAACACCCAATTTTATGTATGTTCGTTCTGTTCGGTTCTATCGTGTGTTGCTTCTATCGTTGTTTCATGCTTCGAGGTGTTAAGCTGATTGTTGATAACAGTTTCATTTTATAACATTCATGAGCACGACGATTCATCCATCCTCTTCAACCTTTTAAAGTCAACTAAAGTAATCTAGACGTAAGCCTTCTCTAATTTTCACTACTCTCATCGCCCTATCGGATGCAAGAATAAGTATGAAAAAATTAACAGATTCTTGAGAATGATATTTTTACCTTAAGATCGATGAGAATGAAAGAAGTTTCTTTCTTATGTTTTAATTGCTGCTACAAGTTTAACTCAACGTAGGATCTCATATTTCCATTCTCTAAAATTTATAAAAAAAATAATTCTTTTACTATATTTTCTACTAGTGGTTTTGTTTAAAGTGTTGCATTATGTGCATTACTTGTTGTACTATTTGTGATAACAATATTGGCATGTCTGTAATCTCTGACCATGACTGTCTGACCCTTATATGTGACCCAACTTGCTATATCTCGTTCAGAATCAGTAGCTCAATTTACATGACCCAAACGAAACTTCAATTCGATTTCCTTCTACGACAGACAATCATGTAAGTTAATACTATTAGGCGTTACTCTGCGGAAATCGCGCGATTGCGCGATTAAAATGTATGACGGTATATACTTTAAAACTTACGTGGTACCTCCCTCCCTCCCACAAAGGTAACATGCGCTACAATAAATAAAATTATATACCAACATACCACCACTAATAATAGCCAATAATAGCATAATTAATGTGAGTGATGTATGTAAGTACCTCGTTCATGATTTCAATAATTTGTATCAAGCCAATGACATCCATGATGAAATCAAAAGAACGAAAAAAGAAAATCGTGATGCGGTAACATTAGTGTGAACAAAACACCAATAAGTTTGTAGCTGCAATAATCCTCTAATTCCACGTGAACATACATTCATTCTGAATCACAATTGACCATTTGTTAACCTGTCAGTCGTTAACAAAAAAAATGGTATCCTAATAGCCCAAGTGATAGGGCCCATAAATCTTACATTTCCAGCCAATGGGCTTTCGAATCCACGTTTTTGTCACATTTGCCCAGTTATAGCGCATAACAGATGGTTTAACTAGCAGTTTACGGGTGGAACAAATGCGTTCAAACACCTATTTTAATTTGAGTTTATTGACGGTGTTAAATCACATGCGATTTAGGACTTTATTCCGATAGAATTAAGTTGTTATTTCTATTACTATTGTATATTTACGCTTATTAATTGGCTTAAAACTTTGTAATGAAACTTATGATGAAAAAATAATACTTTAAATCGAGAGTTATAACCACTTACGGCTATTTTTAATAATTTAACTATTCATTATCTCTGGATAAGTTAGTAGTAAAAATAAAACAAACACTATTTAATTTTTATGTTAAAGGAAGTTATCTAAAGATAATGGATAGATGGAATGTTGAGAACGGCCTTTAGCCATTCAGATTAATAGTTGAAGGTCCGGTATCAATTCAATCAGCAGATCTACTATCTCCGTAGATCACCAGGTCTGCTATCTTCCTAGATCAGCAGGTTTGATATCTCTGCAAATCTACAGGTTTGACATCTCCGTAGATCAATAAGGTAGGCACCAGAGCCTACCCCTCAATATCCGTTTAAAATATAGTACTGATAAATCACCAATTAAACGTTATCTATCGACTATATTAAAATTCAGAATCCTGTCCATCCTTCCTTTGAAAGTCCACTCCTGGACTTAGGCCAATACAAACTCGTCTGCATTCACCGTTAGCTGAATAAATCGTCACATTTAATTTCGTATCATTTATTCAGTGTTGAATTGCCAGTATCCTTTACATCGCTTTGTAGAAATATCTCAAATATTGAAAAGTGTCATTCGAAAAACATTCAAATTATTTTCTTTAAAAACATGGGGTATTATTCTTGTTCGAGTCAGGTGTCAATCGACTCGTGTTTCGGATGGGAGCTTGAAGCTAGGTATTTTCTTTTTATGCTTTTCTTTCTTGACCAAAAATTCATCGTTGTCTTTACTGTTGCTGTCAGTGACATTAACTTGTTTCCATAAATCACCAAGTTCCATCAGATCACTTGTCTGCCCGTTGGTTACTGACATATACTTATCCTTGTTCTATGTTCGTATATTTGAAAATATCTTCTTGTAATGATTCTCTAATTGGTCTGTTTACTCCTTATATGATATCTTTACTGTTCACTGTTACGTCAACATGATTGATGTTTCTATCTTTTCTCTATTGATTTCCTTAACATATACCGGAGTAGTATTATTAACATCCAGATAAGCATATTGTTTAATAATTACCTGATCCCAACCACGTTCCACCTTCCTCATACATAATTTATTTGCAAGGGTCGCGGAATTTGCATCGCGGGGTTTACGAACAACTTTTATATTTTGTCATTCAATATTAAAGATTAGGCAACGCCTGAAGAATATTTTTGGGCTCTTTATTGGAGGATTTCGGAGTTGCTCGTAAAAATTAAGCCCTCTTTATACCGTGGCGGGAATATTGTGGGGAAGTTTTCATTAAATATAGAGAGCGTTGCAAACTTCTGGCTCTGATACTTAATTATAAGAAATCTGGATGGCTGTGTGCGTAATTCTTTAGGGTAAGTACTTTGTTTTGTAATGTTTTGATGTTTTTCACCATTATATTCCTGCCTTGATTTATAATGGGGAAGGATCATACTATGTTACATAAATTATTATATCTCCTGGTTGTTGTAAATGCAATGGTTTCAAAATTTTGGCTATATAATTTTGGGAGAATATTAAACTTTCTACAAAGTACGATCAATTAGAACTTTGTGTTAATCACTGTATAAGTTCATACTGTTTCAGTTATAAGTTCTTTTGAATATTACATCTTTCTCTATCTCTCTCATTCTATTTCTTATATTAAGTTGAATTTTTTAAGATAATTATCTAATTGCTATTAATTATTAATTTATTACTGACTAGTTACATAACTTAATTTTCGCCTAATATAATTTTAAGCTTCTACTATAATTTATATTTTTGAGATCGCCTTCGTTATTCTCGCATTGCCCAAAGGTTGCCTGGCAGAGAATGGTTTTAGCATTAAGTCCGCCTTTTATACTAATACATAACTATGGTACAAAAAGTCTAAATCAATAAATAACTTAGGTAAAATATTTAAGACAGATATCTCTATTAAATATCTATTAAAACACAAAATAAATCGCTCTCATCAAAAAAGGTTTAAACCCACAATGAACAAGTTACCAAATTCCATTTATTCCCGTTTAATTTGCGTCGTAAATCTGAATCGTGATAAAAGCGTCGTGAATCAGAAATGCGATGATTGTGCAACTTTTGTTTTAAAGCAAAATTAATTCCCTTCCGTCCACATTTGATGCGAAATCCAGCAGTCCCTTTCGATTCCTCTGCACTTTACGTAATGAACGCAATCAGTTTAAATTGGGTCGTCGCCGACGATGTTCGCATCGCTTCGCATAGACAATATGTCACGAATAGCATATCACTGATACTCGATATTTGAAACTAAAGTTGCTTAGCAATTGCGCAATTTTATACGATTTTATTGTAACCTACATCTCGATTTGTCGAGTCTTTTCTGGCAGTCAGTCTTCTCATTGCAGTGCAGGCTGAAGTCTTTAGTTAATTCAAGATGATAGGCATGTTTGAATTGGTAGACTTCACAGTCTTTGAGCACGTTATTGAAATGTGTAAGTTTCAAAAGTAATTCTTCACTTTTCTTAAGAGATTTGAATGGAATAAAAGTATGTAAAACCAAATTTGCCTCACGTAGTGTTAAATTTTTTGTTAACAGTTATAATATATTTCTTCTATATTGTATTTAATATTCTAAATACAGAATCGAAGCTATTTATTGATGTTTAGACATTGCATATTAAATCTATATAAATGTTGAATTATTCTCGATATAATACTAGAAAATTGCACTACTAATACAATTTTACGAATAAGGCATTCTCATCTCGCATTCAATATAATCTTGTTGCCAAAACGTCCTTGAGATACGATGTTGGTATGTAAGAAAGGAAGAAAATTTGTATTAAATTCCCAAAACTGTGGCGTGTGCATTAACTTAATACGTGACGTCATAAACGGCTATACTGCCAGATTTAAAAAATATACGACGTCCGCGGCGTGTTTTCATGAATTTTAACATTTACACCGCACTGTGTATTGAATAATACATACGGAAACTTCCAGAAAATCAATAAAGAAGGTGTTGGTATAAATGACGTAAAAATCTAGCTGGTCGATGAATCTCGGGGGATTCGTTCTATTTTCATTCGCTTATGTCTTTTGAATAAATAAACACAGAATAAATGACACTTTTATTTACAACGAAATTCATTGATTCACTTTTACATTATGCTATCACATTTTTGCAAATGCTTAATATTTTCAGCGAAGGCAAAAATTCTCCCATTTCAATTTATCAAAACATAATATTCCTTGTTTTCCTTGAAGTAGTTTTATTGTCTGGAAAGAGACACCGTCTTGCCAGGAAGGAACTTAATAAAAAAATATCCATTTCGAGTGTCTACGTGGAAACCGTCTCGGCATTTCCCGGCCGTAGATAAATGGATGGCGTTCAAAGGAAATGCACCACTCACTAAATTTGTCTTCAGATAGCTAAAAGGATGGAAATAGTTTTTCGTTACATGACTTCACATGCCGAATGTAATGTTATTTAAACGGATTAAGGTTTAGTTTCGTAAAAAATACCTGAACAGAGTCTGTGTTTGAAATGTTTCATTAGGTTTGTCTGAGAAACATTGTGACGTCATTTGACTGACATCGGGTAACTTATGTTATTTCGAACT
Organism: Calpodes ethlius; assembly: GCA_018251375.1. Classification (NCBI taxonomy): domain Eukaryota; kingdom Metazoa; phylum Arthropoda; class Insecta; order Lepidoptera; family Hesperiidae; genus Calpodes; species Calpodes ethlius. Next base: position 7,426 of record DWPA01000064.1, read on the forward strand.
TCAAGAAGACCATCTTCAAGTGGTATAAACACGAGATGTGGTCACTACCACCCAGTTGTCTATAACAAAGGCATCACCAACACATGTCACTCCAAAATTGATGTCTTTTAAGGATTATTACAAGATACAAATATCTGCAATAAATGCAATAAAATTTACTATAACAATTGACACTCAAATAAAGCAACTAAATTAGTACATACTTCAAATAACAGTACTCACGTCTCTAGGTGAACCTCTCAAAACATCAACATTTTAACGTAATCATACAAAAACCGATGTTATTGACTAGTCTTAAGAGTTAAATTTCCTTTGTCCGTAACCCCGATTCGGTGTAGTTCGGAAAACATTTGGGTTCCGTAATCAGGTTCGGGCCGATCGCAATTAATGGGGCCCCGATACTAACTATGGACCTGCAGACCCTACCTCACTGGAAGTGCCCGTTACTTGTCAATTCTTGTCGTAAATATCGACGAAGGAGGTATTTTACGGCCGGTACAGAATTTTGTTGGTGGCCGATTTTCTACGTAATTTTCTGGGTTTCATTGTATAGGTGACACTTGGCTAGTGTCATGGGTGTGTACTTAAATATATTGGGTCGTTTTTGTATTAAATTATTTAATTTCCGACCGGTCAACTATCTAGAATAATAATAATTAAAGTCTCTTATTTTTTAAAAGATATTATTAAATTTGCAATGGTTATTTGTTTGTTACAGTGTTAGTATGTTTGTTTGGTTCAGATGTTTTAGCTGAATTAGTACTACATGTTAACTTACAATACAACTTACTTAATGTTAACTTACATGTTATCCTATGAAATGGAAAATTTGATACCAATAACAACAATTGTTTAAATAAAAAGAGCGACTTTTTAATTTTTAGATCAGTAATATTTACATCTTCATTTTGTTATGCAACAGATCTCTAAGAACCCTGTATAATTCTAATTGACTATAACCCCCATTTTTATACCACAATTTATTGAAATATAATTCTTCTATCCAAATAAATACATTACTAAAAATATATCTAAAACCAAATTATATGTGACATATTTTACATAAAATTCATAAACACATTAATATTTTTAAGTATAATACATTATTTTATACAATGAATTATAATTCAATATATATTAGTCCTTTCTATTGTATTTTTATCACGCATTTACCCCATCTATTCATCAATCTAGAGAAGCATCGCAAAGCAAGAAGACATGAGTACTTTAAGGACCTCTCGTTGCCATTTTATTCTTACATCAAACAAAAGCTTATTTATACTGCGACATATCAAAGAAAATATCGTTTGTATTTACGATGAACAACAACAGAAATACCTCTTTCATAATAATATATTCTTACGAGAATCCCATTTCGTTGAATGCTTTCTCCAGTTACAATTCTTCTAATAATGTTCCCTTTTACTACGACAATGAGTTTCGTAAAGTCGCTTGTAAAATAAATATTGTTTACGTCATTTTTTCTAGGGTCGCTAAAATAGGTTAGTTCTCAGTGTAAGCATATTTTTTATGTACTGAAGATTCTAATAAGATATACGTGAATATAAAAATATATGGAGTTATTGGTCATTTTATTTTTTATAAAATTTTGTTTTGAATACCTAATACGTGTAAGTAAAGTTTTTTAAGAGGGTACTTATACATCACATTGTAATGTAACAAAAAAAATTTTGTTGAGATGAAAAATTACATCGACAAATTGGCAAAAAAATCATTTTTTTTACTTAAAAAGCAGTTCCACTATTGTTTATATCGTCTTAGTTGAAGCCAACACAATAGTACCAATATTCCGCGCACCATTTTTGTCCAAATTCAATTACCTCGCGTATTGGTACGTTTTATTGTGAATCCCGCACTTCCTTCCATCGGCTATACATCGACGGTACAAGCACCTTCCTTAGATATTTGTCGGCAACAATGGCGTACAATTCCCAGAAATTGTCGGAAACTCGAGGACCGATAGGACCGGTAAATTTAAATTGGGTTTTGTAAGCAAATACGTAGATTCTGATTACGGGAAAGAAATTGTTGATACCGTCGAGGGTACTGATTTTGATCGGACCCTTGGAGGGGTATTAAGTGAATATGGTTTGTTTTGGAACCCTCTAGGGTATTCAGATTCAGAAGTTAACGGTATTAATCGTGCTTAGTTGTACATGAATGGAAATAGCTAATTATGAGAACTTACTAAGGCAATATTTACTGTTTTCACATCACGCAGATGTAGTCAACAGTTTAACACACTAATTAATGCGTCAATGACCCACTTATAGTTTGAAATCAATTTTTTAACGAACTGTATTCATATTAGGAATTTTTAGCGCTTTAATTAAGACGCATCTGGTCGTAGCCGTTAATATTAACTCAGACGTAGCAGTGATATAAGAATTAAGTTTTAAATACAATATAGAAAGTCTAAAGATAAAAGAACATCGAACACATATCGACTTTGATAACATGACGAAAAATAAAATTGAATTTCAAACGTTCAAAGTCTTGAAAAAATAAATTTACCCACAAATACAAATGACAATACATCATCAAACGTATTCTTGTCAAAGTACATTAGTTAGAGAAACTTGTTATTACAATGCCAATATTAGTGCCTAATCGCAAACCGACCTGCATTAGAGAACAACTTCCAAACTTGGCCCTCTTCCGGGAATAATTATGGCGCTCCCACAAGGGCAATTTTAGTTCTATTGGTGATATTATTCGGGGAGAAGCGGCGATAATTGCTGTTGTCTGTAATGGGCTTTATCTCTAATGACCGTGAGCTACGCTTCGCTCCGATCTCTGTCTGCGCACGACGATATATCGTGTGGTCGCCTGCCGTATATCACTTACTGGTCATTATATCCCCCATTGTATTGAGCATTACTACATCTATACGTTGAGGTAATGTATTTGCTGGAGTAATTAATGCATTAAAACTGTTCAGAGGAAAAGGTCCAACTAACTTTGTGCAATCTCTTCAGCTTGTCTAAGTAATATTTATACGGAGATCAAATATGTATTTTATGATCCATATACTCGATTTTATTTGCTGTCACAAGCAATTGTTTTTTTTTTTACTTTTTCATAAATTACATTCAAATTATATCCTCTTTGCCTCGACTAATCTACTTTACAAAAAAAGATAATGTTTGTGTATGAATTTGTATGTAGGAGATAATTTTCGACGCTACTCATTATATTATAAACAATCTTTCACCAATATGATATATGTTTTTTAATCTTAATTGCACCTGTGCGAATTCGGAGCGGACGTTATAACAAATATACAGTGTAATTATAAACATATAAAGTAAATAATACAAATTGAACCGCATCGCACTAGTTAGAATTGAGATAATTTCTCAAACGTAAAATTAATCCGAAACGTAAAATTGAAATACACGCACCAGTGCAGTTGTATTATGCATCGTTATACAAACTGTTTGATAATTCACCGGCTAGCGGGCAATGGTGCGTGTAAAGTGCACAAAAGTATTCTAATTTCAAATTTAGAGATGGGAATGGATGCATTAGTGAATTATTTGTTCTTTATGCAAATATTAAATTAAAAATAGACATTCACACAATGAAATTTCAACAACTGAATCTATAATTACAAATATCATTAATGTACACATGTTTTTTTTTGCCGTGAATCTTACTCGGATCTCTTGCGGCTACTACCAATTGTGCATCTGTTGTAGTAGAGAGGGAGGAAGAGATAGGGGGAGAGAGAGAAAGAGAGAGAAGGGTGAGCGTAACTTTCAACGCGCACGTACTCACCACAAGATACGCTATAGTTTTATTAACATTACTTAAAAACGGAATTCAGATTTCTCTGGCTGGTAATATACCGATATAACCTTTATTGTGGCAGCCCTGAAATTACGATCCTTTTAATGAAAGAGGGTCTAGTAATTTGCACATCTAAATCATTCCCCGTCGTTGAACCTCTACGTTTGAATTCGCACGTGAAACCGCTGTTTAGGGCTGATTTTCCAACCGTGAATTAAACTCCAAATGGGTGCTCTAGGAATAAATTATGTTTGAATCTTGTACCACTTACTAAATGCACATAATGCGGACTATACAACTCGGAAATATTGGTATCTATCAGATATGAATACCTTGTTTTGAATTCTATTTATAACTTTAATTCTAATTAATTAATATTATGTAATAAATGATATTAAAATTAATAGATCGGTCTGAGTGGCGCAAATTAAAGGAGGCCTATGTCTAGCAGTAGACCTTTAAAGGCTCATAGATAGATATAGTAACTTCCCAAGTTCACTAATCATAAATACTAATAAATACGAAATTATGAATTGTTACATATTAATCGTTATATGGTTTAAAAATGTGAAGATTTCTACGTCTTTAACGATTAGTCAATGACAGATGTAGGAATGAGTTCGAATCCTGCACGCACCTCTAATTTTCAAACTAAGTTTGGGCGTATATATTAGAACTTACTTCGGCGAAGAAAACATCTTGAGGAAATCTAGACTCCTCAAAGTTCTTCATATGTTTTCAAAGGCGTATATGTCTGCATCCGCACTTGACCTTGATGAAGTACTGTTGCTAGGGAACTTACTCTTACTGAATACATAGAATACTGAGAACAGCCACTAAAAAGTCTTGTCACTGATATATTTGTAGGCAAAAGAAGTTATAGTTCGGGGTGATATGAACCAATGTTATATGAGCCAATGCATTAGTAGCAAAGTTAGATATTTTACTCATTACGTGCAATGTATCCCGTGTCTCTTGGGCCGGATAATGTAATCTATCGCAGTGTACAGCCGTATCGAATAGTTCGTCACGCAGACCCGGCGAATAGACAGCTCGCAAACGTTGGATTCAATTTGGTACCTCAGGGAATTGGGGATTGCTTCTATGTTACAAACCTGCAATTTAGAATTTGCATTGGAACGAAAAATACGCGTACCAGCGGAACGGTGAAACGGACTTGTCGGATTAGGCCTGTTATATTCATTTGGGATTTGGATGTTTTATAGGGGGTCTGTTAACACTAGCAATGTTATTGCAGAATAGAAATAAAATAACGCTAAAGAATTCAATGAATCTGGCACATCGCAGGCAGGCGCTCTAGTTTTGTGTGGAATGAGTAATGGAATCAATTTATCTATTTGTCTATTAGACTTTGATTATCCACTGCTGGATATAAGCCTCCCCTAATTTGAGCAATACAGACCGGACTTGGATCTTTTGAATCCAACGGATGCCCGCTGTCTTCTTGAGGTCAGTCAGTCAATAAAATTAAATTATCTGAATATAAGAAATAATTACACAAAAGATAGAAAAGAAGAAATATTAGATAGACTCAATTCACCTTGGTGCGAAGTTGAATTCACCCATAGAGGTGACTTAAATCTACGCTACAAAAACGAATGATTCAAATTTAACGTAGCGTAAAATTAACAGTCGATTATTTTACAATATAAATTAGAATAAAGTCAAATCTGGAGTTTACATTAATAATTAATTCAACTATGTTGGTTAGAAGAAAAATAAAATGAAATTATATGAAGTCGTATCAAGTATTTTATAGATTTTTTTAATCATTAAGTACATTCTTCCAAAGATTTCGGGTATTCGAAGTAAAAATTAATGATTATCTGTAAAGTTATGATATAATTAATTTTTACGTTTCGTAAGAAAATTTTTATGACTCAGAAATTTTCATATTCCCCAAAAATATATCTTCTAATCCAAGCTTAAGGTGAACTTGTGCGGGATCTGAGGGGGAAGACCCAATGAAACTTGCCTGTTATCTCTTTCTATTTTCAATATTACGTCATTAATCAGATAAAGAGAAAAAACCGTAGAGCAAAAGAGCAATACACGAAATTGTCTACCTCTATAGCACATTATTGATGTCTGGCTCTTCCCCTCCGAGTACACTAACTTCGACATAGGGCTAAGTACCTAATACAGAAGGGTGTTCACCTCGCAAATCTCCCCTTGAATAGTCGCGCCGAAAATATATTTCCACCCTCACCCTAATTCGAATACCCGGGTGTCCCCTTACGGTTGTCATAGTAACGACGCCCTCAGAAATGCACCGCGTTTGAGTTTGTACACTCGTGACTGTTTTGCGTTTGACGTGTTCGTCTATTATGTACGAGGCTGAGAAGCCCTGACCGTGATGATGTCAGGGTCATGGTCGAAATCTGTCGTGCTGATCAATGATATTACGTGGAGTAGACCGTTGTGCTGATGGTAAGGTTGGCACCGTGATTTTACTGGATTGTGACGAAAGAATCACATAGCTTTGACGTTTAGTAGTTTTATAGACAGTCAATTATTTTACAAGCATATGAGAGCATTTGCATTCAAATTTAAAATCAATGTATATATATGAGGCAAATACCGTATACGTCTTTTTACGACAATTATATAAAGGAGTACGAAATTTGGCGCGGTATATTATATATTATGCTGTATATACAAATTATTATTATTGCTGGATTCAGAAGACTCAGGACCGGTCAGGCTGGCATAAATAGATAGATATGCATTTAAAAAATATATATTACGCACACTGATATTCATTGACACACACATGCATTATATTCACACACATACACTTGTGGTTAAAGTCAAACAGAGAAGGGTCAACCTAAAAGTCAATTTTTTTTTCACCTTGGGAATTACTGTTAAATATTGAGCACAGGGGGGGAGGGTTATAATTCCTTATAGTTAAGCCTATATTTATTGCCTGCAATTGATACAAATATAAAATTATCTAAACAACTTAATGGTAACGAACTAAATGGTGTCGTCGTCCATAGACGTGAGTAATATAACACAACATATTACGCCGACACTGTTTTGTTTTAGAAGACATAATTTCACTGACCTACCTATTATATCGTTGGAGTATCTTCTTTTCGTTTGCTTTATTATAATATTTTTATTCCTACTAATTTTGTTTCATGTTAATTAATTAATAATTGGAAAACTTGATGAAAAATGTAGTTTTAAAAAAATTCTTGTGTTTACTTCCCAAATAATGTTAAAACAAAGTTTCAGCGTTACTTTACTCGAGACAGGGGCAAGCCGTTAAAGATGTCTGTTCACGAGTAAAGCCATTATTGATGTGTTCACCCGTTCCGCGCCGCTCCCCGTTTCTTCCTGTAAATTTTCTACAATATTCACTAAAGCCTCACTATTTATCCAGGCTACGTAGGATAGCCACCCGTGCCGGAATTCCGGGGCTCTGGCGCCAAATTTCAAAGGTTTCCTTACCGACAGTTTGACCCGGTGATTTGGTACAATCGCTCATGTTATTTACTTATATTACACTTAATTTGTTCACGACTTTTATTTAGTTAATTTTGTTTTTAACGGTACGTAAATAAAAATATTACACTCACATTCACAATTGCAGTTTGAAAATGATTAAAACGTTGTAAAAATATTTTACATATTGCACAAATCTAATCAACTTTCGTATATTTAAGATAGTCGCAAAAAAACATCGAAGGATTTCAAAGATATTTCTTTAACCAAATTTTTCTTAAATTCTCTTTGCTTCGTCTGAGAAGTTTGAAAAATAGTTTTCCAATTTTGATAAGGTTGGATCTTAAGGTCTATTCTATTCTACCTATTCAAAGAATTAAAAATTAACCTTTATATAATAGAATCAAGCCAAATATAAATTCACTGTGACATTGCAATCTCTTCAGTATTGTATGGGACTATAAAATAATTCTTTATATATTTACAAGCGTGGCAACCCTACTACTCCACCAACCAGTATACGAGCTCAAATGCATTTACCTTGTATTACTTATGGGTTGCACACGAAATTTTATTAAGGAATGCTTCCTCAATATTGAACCTTGATGTACTGGTTACATGATAACCTATAAAGAGTATCTGTTTCGTAACGCCTGGAAATTTACTTTAACATTTTATATTTTATTTATAACTTTGTAATTTCAATCGGATTTAAAACTTATGAAAAAAAAAAATCATTTGTTTTCTACGTCACCATTCATCTATATGGATTGGATATATAGCATTTAATACACAAATATTTACAATTATTATGCGTATAAAAATTATATATTAAACTTCATTATTACTCTGAGGTATCCCTTAAATGCTTAGAATTGATCCTTAAAAAGTCTTAAACAGTTTTCTACTTGGGTCGCCCTTGAATTGGTAGTCTTTGATGTTACCAATTTTCATATACGGTGAGTTACGATCAGAGGGTACGTGTGAATTTGGAAACTATAAAAGATATATTATCTTTACCTATAAAACCAGATTTACCACAGTAAAAAATATCATTGTACAAATAGCGAGATTAATGCCCAAAACATTCTCAACCAGCTAATCATTGGATTGACCTGAAATGCATGAAAGACGATTTTACAAAAACAATGTATTTATATTTGACCTATTTCCAAGGTTTAATTATATTAATGAATTCCTATGTGTTACTATAGACTAAGTAACTGTACATAAAATAGCACGTGTATCCCCAACCTATTTACCAATGAATTCAACTTCGCTAATTGGGTCACCATAAGCACATACTTGGACAAACATAATTTGTAGCTAACCATTCATATTCAGAAAGATCATTAACGCAAACCTCACACGCCACAAGATCTGACCTCGCTTCTATTTTCTACATTATATCACTATTCAAACTATGTAGTATCACAATATAACAGACAATCGACGTTCTGAAAGGTAATATGGTTTCAGAGTTTCTTACGTCAAGAGTCACAGATAGTTTTCGAGAGAATTTGATGTCGCCTTCGACTTTTCCTTAACGCGATATGAAAATACCTTAACATTCTTACCTTCCCTCTTGACTTATTTACTGTTCATAGCTATATGTTGATGCAAGATATCTGTTGTCATGAGTAATGATAAATTCCTGTACAATGGATATGAATTACTACTTTCGAATAAGGAGGAGCTGATTAACTTGAAATTGAAAAAAAGGGATCGATTGTTTGAATTACGATTTTAGTCTTTGGCATTGTTCATGAAAATAAAGAGATGTTTGTACTTGTTTGTACAAGTTCAATCATTCTTTTGCTTTACAAATTTTATATATAATATGGTGTACAACTTATATTATATTTATATTAAGATTTCCTTTTTTCTTGTTCCAGGGATGCCGGTTTCCTGAAGATGGCCTCACGCACCCCGTCCCTTGAGTCGCTGCCCGGTGCCAACTCTATAGGTTCGCTGGAGCGTGGCTCCTTATCGCCCCTGACTTTGAGCGGCTCCTCGCCTCCCGCGAGTGACTCCGCCGTATGTGACCTCCGCGAGTTTGACGGCCTAGACACTACCTGCGCAATTTGCCGAGAAACTTTCTCCGACCCTAAAGTACTCAACTGCTTCCACACTTTCTGCCGGGGCTGCCTGGAGAGAGAACAAACACATCCCGACAAAGTAACGTGTGTCACTTGTCGTGTGGACAGCCAACTACCAGCCGGAGGCGTGCCCGCCCTCTTGACAAACCTTGTTATCGCAGCTGCGGTAGAACAAGAAGCGGATTTACTACCCGTCGTTCGTCAAACTAACTCGCCGACGGCGCGCTGCACGGGTTGCAAATCAAAGGAATCCGACGCTGTTGCTCATTGCCTTGACTGCGCCAACTTTCTGTGCCCCAACTGCGTCATGGCGCACCAATTCATGCATTGCTTCGAAGGCCACCGCGTTTTGGCTTTTACCGATTTAAAAGATGACAAGGGAATGCTGGGTTCCACCCTTACCCCGAGCGGCGAAAAGACTTCCTTTTGTCCGAGACACAAAAATGATATACTTAAATATTTTTGCCGCACTTGCTCTGTTCCTGTATGCAAAGAGTGCACTATTATTGAACATCCCGCCGCTTTACACGATTGTGAACATCTGTCCGACGCCGGACCTAAACAGTTAGAATTGATGCAACAGGCCGTAACTGAAGCCAAAACTCGTGCTATTGAAATCAGGCACGTGGTGAAAACAGTGGAGCATGCCGCTGGTAAATTACAAGTACAATATCATAAAGCTCAAAACGAGATCAATGATACGTTCCAATTCTATCGCTCTATGCTTGAAGAGCGTAAGCAAGAGTTGCTCAAGGAACTCGAGAGTGTATTTTCGACGAAACAGATTGCTTTGACAGTAGTCGGACAGAAAGCTCAAGAAACTGTTGACAAAATTTATCAGACCTGCGACTTTGTAGACAGACTCACTAAATGTGCCAATATCGCCGAAATCTTAATGTTCAGAAAACTTTTAGACACCAAGCTGCAAACCTTGATGAGCACCAATCCGGAACAAAGCGTGCAAACAGCTTGTGAGCTTGAGTTTGTCTCCAATTATCAGGCCATCCAAGTGGGCGTACGTAATACCTTTGGATACGTGAGGTCAAGCTCCGAAGCAAATGTAGGTCCTACAAAGCAACCGCCTATTGCGCGTCCCACTAATGGTTCTTTATTGAACGGGGGATCATCGTCTAGTAGCAGCAGTGTAAACGGAAGTTCTGGCAGCTTGAACGGTGGGATACACCTGCCAACGGGACTTAATGGCGTTCTGGACCGCCCTTACACGAATGGACTTCTTGGTCCCACCAGCCAGTCCACATCGCCATTTGAATCTAATATAATTTCAAAGCGATTCAACAGTGCTAATAGCCTCGGCCCATTCACTACAGCGATCGGAGATATTAATCTTAACGGTATAAACCCGTATGAAAAATGGTCAAACGGTGGATGCGACTCACTTTTCCCACCTACTACCGCTGATCCGTATGCTCCTTTGACCAATACGCACGCCGATCCTATCTTGGATTTGACTAATAAGCTAATCTCTACTGCCATTTTTCCTCCCAAGTCACAAATAAAGCGACAAAAAATGATTTATCACTGCAAATTTGGTGAATTCGGTGTCATGGAAGGTCAATTTACGGAGCCCAGTGGCGTCGCTGTAAACGCCCAAAATGATATAATTGTTGCCGACACAAACAATCATCGCATTCAGATATTCGACAAAGAAGGTCGCTTTAAGTTTCAATTCGGAGAATGTGGAAAGCGTGATGGTCAACTACTATACCCTAACAGAGTGGCCGTAGTCCGCACATCCGGTGATATAATCGTCACTGAAAGATCGCCCACACATCAGATTCAAATCTACAACCAATATGGGCAATTCGTGCGCAAATTCGGTGCTAATATACTTCAGCACCCTCGCGGTGTTACTGTAGACAATAAAGGCCGCATCGTCGTCGTCGAATGCAAAGTGATGCGCGTGATTATATTCGATCAAGTCGGTAATGTTCTACAAAAGTTTGGATGCTCGAAGCATCTAGAATTCCCCAACGGTGTAGTGGTTAATGACAAACAAGAGATTTTCATTAGCGACAACAGAGCGCATTGTGTCAAGGTGTTTAATTATGAAGGCATTTACTTACGACAGATTGGCGGTGAGGGCGTAACCAATTACCCGATCGGTGTGGGCATTAACGCGGCTGGGGAAATTCTTATCGCTGATAACCACAACAATTTCAATTTGACGATATTCACGCAGGACGGTCAACTGGTGTCCGCTTTGGAGAGTAAAGTAAAGCACGCGCAGTGCTTCGATGTGGCTCTTATGGACGACGGCTCGGTGGTACTTGCCAGCAAAGACTACCGTCTCTACATCTACCGGTACGTTCAAGTGCCGCCTATAGGCATGTGAACTACGCGACTATATCAGAGGAGATCGGAATGACCGACGAACTCTATGCCATATATGACCACTCTGAAACGAAATTTCTATCAGTCATAACGGTTCTGGCCATGTGTCAATTTTTAAATACGCGAAGTGATAACTCAAAATGGTTATTGAACTAAATTTTGTAAGTGCGAGTGATAATTACGGTGATGTGATCAAATTAAATAACGAAAGTAATCCTACCACAAGTAACGTCGTGAGATCTTGATGCGCAATATTTCTAGACGAAACTGTAATGAGATTAGTTTGTAGTATTGACATTGTTATTGAGTACCTATTTGAAAAATAGAGATTAACCCGTTTGGTTCGATCCAGATATGCGAACGGTTCTCAACCCTTATCATTTTTTGATCTATTGAATAATATTTTTTCATATCCCACATCGTTAAATTAGGGATGAATATTAAAGGGCGTTTGTATTATTTAGCCCATTTGTTGGACCAATATTTTAACTATTATTACTTAACAAATTGTTAGACGTTAAGTGTGTGATTTTATCGAAATAAGAGAATCATTGAGCGCTATTGTTGTTAGTTTTAAGATTATTCTTCGGCACAATGGCACTTCCTGTTTTTAATTAGCACTTATTCTGTGTCGATGGAAATTTGATTATGAAACTAAGTAAGAAGTTGTTACATTATTATTAGGTAAGTGTTGAATTGATTGAGCTGATATGGACAATCTTTAGTTACTACCCCTTTATGTAGTTACAAAATTTAGGGAAATGTGATGTTAGGGGTTTTATCAATGACAAAGTTGACTGCGGCTTGTTTTAGGCATGCACTTCAATAGAACGTTTAGTAAACATTTACTAGGGTTCTATTGTCGATATTGTAATTCCAAATACTTTCATCACAAGGAGGCGATTGAAAGAAAGTGATTTTAGACCTCAGTCAGTTTCGATAATATAATTAGATTCACGCCAATCTACTACTAAAGCAACTTCGAGTATTATAAAGCATTTTAGGTTATGTATTACTAAAACAATGGATTTTTTGTTTTTATTCTCATTATTATTTGTTGGAAGACAAATTTAATTTCGACCGATGACGTCATTACCGCCTAGTCACTGAGAGCCCACGAATTCATAAATTCCTTAATTTCGTTGTTTTTTTTAACGATTAGTAACATTTGGTTGATAATAATATTGTTCGTTTTTATACAAATCTTAAGTAGGTATTTTAAATGTTTTTTTTATAGATTGGACACGGTAGTAACTAGTAGAGCACGTTAGCAAAATGGTCGTCTCGCTAGATATTTTTTTAATGATTTTTTTGAGATTTTAGCAGATTTAGAGCACCATGATGCGCTTGCGCAACACGCATACTACTTACTGGAGTATTAATAGCTTGCTCGGTATACAAAATAATTATACAATTTGTTATTCTGGTAAGATATTTTTATATGGAAACATCTTTATTTTTGTAGTAGTAGTATTATACGGTGCATGTGTAACGTTTACTTTATTTGTATTTTATGAATATTATTATGCTATTATAATTTTTTTATTACCGTGTGTTTGAGTGTGTTAGCTGAATTATTTTAGTTTGATTTTCATTAGTTTTGATTTTTTTTCTTAGCGAATAATGTTTTTAGTATTTTTTTTTATTTTGCTGAATCTATGACAATAAAGAGATCTGATGCGATCCATCGCTTCGGGATCGGAGGTACTTTTTTACTATTGATCTGAATTAGATTATTCCCTAGCCTACGCGATTCGATTTGGTGATATTCCTATGCCCTTAAATTATCTCATTTTACATATTTAAACAAATATTGAAGACACGTCATGAAATGCTTGCAGCGCTGTCCACCGTGGTTATTTTGCAATACCTGCTTTACATGTGCCATACAACCATGTTGTGATTTAATAAGTGATATTTAGTGTTGTTTTGTAAATATGTACCATACTCTACTGATTTGTTAAATTTAATCATAGGTTTACCCGTTCGAGTATCATCTTCAATGTTTTCATCTCTTTACTCATTAGTGCAAGAGTATCCCGGTATTACCCCAATCCATTTGTATGTTACGTTAAACCAATGAATTTATTATTTATTTAGGAACTCTTTAATTTATATTCATTATAATTACGATGTATCGAGTTGCTACTTGCACTAATTTCAGAGCATTTACCATCAGTTTTTTGATGACTTCGTTGTATTTCTGAATTTTGCAACGTGCCGTGTACAGGCTGCTTATTGTCTTGACGTGTCTTCGATCAATTAGTTAAATAATTCACCATCAAATTCACTACCCATTAGATTAGGTGAAGTAGAAACTATTTCCAATCTTTAGTGTCCAAATTTCAGTGATGAATCACCAATGATTTTATATATAGACTGCCCTGTTCCTAATTAATTATTATGTTTTACCTAAGATCGGATATATTGTTGTATTTCACTTAATCTACTGTGATAATGTTATTGTTTATAAATCGATTCAGAAATTGGACCGTCAGTCTCTGCTTATACTTCAGTTTTTTGGAACGAATTTACCAGAGAACATTCTCAAGAGTATATTACATCGTGTACTTGAACGTGGGTGAATTTCGTTCTCTCGAACTGAAGTCACGTTAGAAACATCGGAACTCTTTACTTAGGTTAGTATTGAATCGATTTCATCCGTGGAAGTTGCATCACGGACGGACTGCTACGATGCATCTGTACCGTCGCCTACTTCGTTGTGATTTCTACGACTGAGTTCGTTTCAATAACAACATACGCTTCTACTTAAATGAAATTTCAACGTATTATATTTATATTAAGTATAGTATAATGTATCAAAATTTTAAGAATTTTCAAATTATGACAACCGCTCATTTCACGATTTTACTATAAATACCTGTAATCCATTTATTTTTCAGTTAAGACAATTATGAGTTACTTTTAATACATCTAAACAGGTAATTTAAGTTTTTAAGATTATTATTATTATTACAAATTAATTTTTCGTTCACAATTAATTTTTGTGTTTTGCATAATATGATAAGTATAAATGATTTTTTGTACGAAAAACATTTCATTCTTAAAAATTGCATTTCTAAAGCTTGAGGACTGATTAAAATTGAAACATGTTTTGTCTTTAAATATTTTGTCGATGTTTGTTGTTATAATTATTATATTTTTTTAATTATTTGTATAAACAATTGTTCTTTAAATTAATGTACGTCGTTTTGTTTTGAATTATTTTTGTTGTATAATTGCTTTTTTATAATAATACCAGTTCATTGCAGTTTTACTGTGTGTTTTATTTTTTCTTTTTATTTGCCCAAGTAGTTGCTATGCTAGTATTCCTAGATATCGGTCATATCTATTTTAGCATGTCTAAACTAGTTATGACTGATTCAAAATGTTTGTGCTAAGGGAACTTTAATATGTCTAATAAACAGTCTGTGCCTTAATCTTTTAATAAAAATATTTCTCTAAATGTCTCTTAGTTGGAAATAGGATAATGTTGGGGGAAACGTGTTTCTACATTCGATTTCTGCGGCTCTGCTTTTAGGTATACTTAGGTCACTCTATTTCCTTAGCACAAACGTTACGCGGTGTGGCGGTAAATCCTGTTCGTGTGTGTATTTATGTATATTTTGGGACTTATGTGTGTGTGCGCATTTTTGATAAGAATCCATTTGAAACAGTTGGTGTTGGGGAACAAACGTTGGCATGAAAACGTAAGTATTGCTTTAGATTTAAGTATCGTAACACAACGTAGATGAGCACTCAGTTCAATCTGGTTGAAATCGTTTGAATTTGATTCATGTACCAAGTAGTTCTGCACAAAATACGTAAGCACATATTTTAAACTTTTTTTAATTTCAGCGCGACATCATGGGCGCTATCTCAACTTGATTCTGTTATTGACTTTGTATAAAAATATCTACCCTCATTACGAATTGCTATGGAATTAATGATTTCCAAATAGATTTTACACTTACTAAGGATGCTTTTGTTAGATTAAGGTCTTCAGCTTCCAAATCATAAAACAGTAAACACGAGCATAATTTTACAAAAACAATTATTTGCTTATTAAGATTGCCTCACAGCACTACAGCAGGTTACACTAAAATTATTAATTCTATAGCAATAGTTGAAAAGGATATTTTGAGCAAAGTTAATAATAGAATCAGTTTCTGCACAAGTCCTTCAAAAATCTGACTCTGTAGCTCCTCAGTGAATTAGGCGGTAGTTTTACAACGCAAACAACAAAATTATCTAACTTTAACTACCTATTCTTATGAGTGTAGGGTTAAGGACTATTTGTAAATGTATCTAAAATAAGTAATGGTAATATCCGAAGTAAGCTTTACTTTTCTACAAAGGTGTAGCTGTTAACTGTACTAGCTCTATGGATCCTGTTTCCCCTTTCCTACAGCAGCACGCTTTAAACCCTTGAAGGTTTTGTTTAAATCAACACGATACGCTGACGTTATGATAAACAGAATCTGAAACGTCATTTGCTTTTGAAAAGACTTACGAATTTGATTATGGATTAAATCGGTGAATAACACACGTTCACAAGATTTATGAAGTTGTGAAATTCGTCATAAAATTTTCTCGTTTTGGAAAATATATATTCAGGATGATTAGATAAAAAAACTAAAAAGAATTTTATTATTGTATTTCCAAATTCACAATACACGCTTATGTTAGAAATATAAATTGTACAATGATCCCAGACTATACATTATTGCTGTAGGAAACTCGAGTTGATTTAAACGAAACCTGATAAAGCGCTATAAAAACCACTATTTCCAAGTCAATTACTCTAGGGAACATTTTACTACTAACTAGCACTATTAGTGTAACGTAAGCACGGACTAGGCTTACAAGATTGTTTATAATTTTATACTCAGCAGTTCTCTTAAGGTTAAAATTAAGACCATTCATAAAATTTTTCATCCAGTGCTCACATGGTTCGCGTCCATTCTACTAGCCAAATATGAAAAGTATAATATTTTTCACTTCAACTGCTGCTGTATTCCTTGTTAGGATTTTCCTATAATTTACCCTATTTTCAAATTCTTCCCTCCTTTTCTGTCATCAGCGAATAACTCTTCAGTGAAAATATTGAAATCGAAGTCATTTCCAATATTATCTCCGTTATATTAAAATGATATAGCTAATAATTCCATAACCATATTGAATTCAATATGCATCCAACGGAATTTATTATGAATATATCAGCAATCATACTTTGGGCTTCGAAGTGGTCTGCAATGATCATTGATGAAATTTCAAGCTTTTACTTAGTACCATCATTGATTACGTTTTTAAAATTAATGAATCAAAAAAAATCCCCAGGAAGTGTGTAGAAAACTGTACATATAAAGTAGATTAAAGACGTGGTAGGCTAACTATTTAAGTGTAAGGAATGTCGCAACAGATGGAAAAGTTAGCGTAAATAGATGGTTTGAGACTTGAGTATGTGTTGAGAGAGTGTGTATTTTTATAATGGAAATTATGAAAACGATTAGTAACTATTTGTAACGTGTTATTTAGGTTGGATGAAGTAATGTTATTGTATGAAGAAGTGGAACGTTAGAATGTCTGGATCGCTGTTGAGAGTTTGGCAATATCCGTTCGGTCAAGATAGCATCGACTTTAACTGTAACCATATCTGTAGCTATACTCTTTAACATTGTTTTAAATCGATTATTTCGTAACGGTTAATAAGAATCACCTGTTAATGTATTCATCAAGGTAGAGAATAATGTATTGATGTTAGCTTGTCAGATTGTATGTGGTTGACTCTTTAGTCACTTAATATATTACGTAGTAGAGCGTTGAATTTTATAGGACTTAACAATACTTTATGTATTGTGCGGTATTGTAAATACATTGTCGCTTCTACGTTCGATTACTGAACCCCGTGTGTCTAAGATCTGATTACACAGTTTTAATGTAGAAACGTCTACAGGTTTATTTTTAACTATAGGATTATTCTTAGCGTTGTCTGTGAAGTGAAGTCCGTCTTGAGATATGATATCGGGCGCGTGGAGGACGTTTGTTACATTGCTGTGTACACATGTTTCAGTAAACGTGGACATTTGCTCAGGAATTGTATTAATTTTCTCATTAAATTTTGATAATTTATGATATTTTTGATCATCGCTTTTATCGATTATATTAAGCGGCGACGTTGTATCATTGTTGAATTTAATTGATTCGGTAATTATAAATAATTTAGTGGACTATGCACAGAACGTTGGTGTTTCACATGATTTTTGAGATATTTTTCATAAATGTGCATGCAGCAATAATTTTACTGCATTTTGATGACTGACGTTGAGTTTTGAAAAGTAAAAATATTTTTTTTGGATATTATGTAAAACGGAACCAGAACTGCCCCCTCGGTATAGTAGTGTGAGGGTAAGACGAAACTCAATGTTTCGAAGAGATATGTTTCCGTGTGTACATGATTAGACGAAAAATGTGATTGTTGTATGTTTAGGTAAAAAACAAAGCGCATATTAGCACAAACCATCCATCCGCAAAGATTACTCAGAATGTTTTAAATTGTAACTCACGTTTGAATTTATGATACATTTTATTGTAAAGGAAATATTTTACTATCGCTTATGTTAGTTGAGACGTTTGCAAATAATAGTATTTATTTTCACAATGATATAATTTTGTATTGACAAGTTTTGGGAGTTTTCTTAAGGTGTTTTATATGATATGGATTCTACTTTAATATTGAAGTTAGGTATAATAATAATAATCGTCGTATATTTATAATTCTATGCATTACTTTGCTCTTCGTGTAACATACTGTCTTTATCGTAATTTGCGTCTTTGTAAGTCGTTTGACACAGACAAAGCCAGACGGAGTATTGGACCGTAAATTGATTTGCAATGGCAAATTATTGTTACTTATTATTCACGTTGACATGAATTGATAAGGCGTAAGATACAATCTTATATGGAAGTGCGTCTCTTATATGAGATAGCACATGGTCTATTTAGTAGTCTGTGTCATCGATATCTACTTACACTTATATGACTTACAAATACGCAAGTCTACTACTATAAACTTTATTTTCCTAATGTGTGTTAAGGTAATTTACTCTTTAAATGTAAGAATGTGTGATTTTAGTTATTGGTAACGTTTTTATACGCGGAAAGATTCCAAATGAAACTGTATAGAATAAGCGATGGATTAGCTAATGACATATCAAAAGTAATGTTTCTTATTATTAGATCGATGGTTGAAGATATGGCATGGTTAGTGAAGTTTGAAAATTTTGATTATTGAATTGATCTGCTGACAATACTGAGCCAGTCTTCTCGATATTAAAAGTTGAAAATGAAAATTTTTAATAGTAAATTTGTTTCACGTGCTGAGACGTAACATATCATCCACCTAGTGGAGTGACGATGCAAATAGATGGAAATTAAATAGACCAATGGGCTTTTATTGATGTTGGTGAGGTATGAGTTATAGCGTGCGATAGTTTGGAATCTTTCTCAATGAAGCTAGTCGCCGGTGAAATTGCTTTTAGATAAATGTTATCGTAATATGTGTATGCACGTAAGTTAAAACTATGTAAATTAGTTATATGATGCTTGAATTGTCCACACACAAATTTTACACATAAAATTGACATCCTGCCAGATTTAAAAACACTGCTTATGAAAAATAATTTAAAATTACATATATCCTACTTAGCGTTATTATGTAGTGTGTATTTTTAGATATGGCATTGTCTACGTTAGTCTAGTGGTTAAGACACTTTGAGCTTGAACAGTCTGTCACCGATATTTTTACATACGAATATAAATACTAGAGCAACCTCACCACTTGCTCTCAGTAGTGCAATCACTGTAGGTTAAGAAGTTTCGATGATATGAACTGTTTCGCACACTTCATCGAAACTGCTTCGCTCCGTATTATATTTTGAAACACTGAAAGTTTGATCTTAGTGGAGAGTACGACGCGTTCAAAACGCGTTTACACCCACAACACCATGAGCTTCTCCTGTACATAAGGCCTGTCATTAGTATAATGACGACTTTGAAGACATAATTTAAATACAGCAATCTTACTATTACGTATTACTGAAACACCATTTTACGCCGTGGCCTTAAATATAAAGGAATATTTTAATCCTTTTATTGAAGAAGTTTGACAAAAATCATTTGAATTTTGTACAAACTTAAATATTTCCGTGTTTCAAACGAACGTTACGACGCATCTATGGTACGGTTTTAATATATGCGCTAATTGTAATCTTGTACCCGTATAATATCTAGTTTAGGTGTTGCCGTAGCATTCTGTATAGATATCGCTTCATCTACGTCCTAACGTATCGATACTTATTGATTTCCAAATTTCAATTCGTGCATATCCCCAAAACATTGATAATTGTTACCTACATTAGTTACTTTGAGACTGTTCAAATTGTAATCTATGGAGTTTTCTCTAAGGGAAAGGGCTGTTTTAGCAGATATTTTTGATACAATGAGGATAATCGAAGGGAAACGATCTTGTATTGTAGATAACGATACTGGGTACTGCGGGCGCTTCGACGGCCTTGCGAGAGTCGTTCGCTCACTTGTTGAGTATCCTTATCGATCTCTTTCACATCTCTACTTCATAAGTATGGATAATGTTACTGTAACGAAAAAAAAAACAATGTTGTTCTTATATGAGATGCGATAGAATTCGCTAAAACTTGTTGTTTTCATATATTCGTAATATTTCCTTTATTTTTTGTACTCTTTAGTATTAAGATTATTATAAAATGAAAACTATTCAATGTTGATTACTCTAAACCAATAATGTACATGTTAGGGGTGGTGTAAATTAGTTTCCCCGAGAGCCTTACGGAGAAGCCTTTTCCTTAGACAGTTAACCTATCCCGTTTCAAATTTGTTAAACGTATGGACATCGTGGGTAATGTGACGACTTGTCAATGCGAGAAATGAAATGTTATCGAAAAGAACAACAATTATGTAAGAATAATCGTCATTAAATCGTCGCCTACACTTATATCACACTCTACCTTTCCACGTTTCACCTATAAAGGTTGTTATACTTCCGATTATACATAGTTCACCACTACGATCTCAAGCAAATTCCGAGTTAGTTCTGGCCTAGCGATGTTTTAAGGTAAATTTAAGAATTCATCATTTCTTACTTAGGTCGTACGACTCAATTTTAAGACTGATCACACAAAAATTAAAATAAAAATCTTTAAAAATATCTGGATAATTATTTTTCATTGATTAAGCTATACAGTGTATAAGTTTTCTTCGACGTGGCTCTAGGTGATAAATTGAGAGGGAATAGTTTATATTATAAATTAAATTTGATAGGAAAAAATGTGTTGGAAAATTCAGTTTGTCAACTGGAGCCAGGCGTTCTCTGTCGATACCTTTCTATGTCTTCTTTCTAAGGACGATAATAAACGAATTGGTAAATTTAACGAAGGTAATGTTAACTTCGGCAATGTTGGCGTTACTGTTGAAATTGATGGAAAAAAATTGAAAAAAGAAAAAATAATATTTGTTGCCAAAATGTTGTTAGGAATAAAAGTGTAGTTATAAAATTCGGTTGTCACATGCATAATTAAGTTGTTCTTGGGTGGTATGAGATTAAGGAGAAGTTGAAAAATATTTCCAATGATATATTTTTTCATAATAAACTTGAATGCTATTCGGTATATACTTAAGGTTTATATCTGTGTAGGAATTTAAATTTAACGTGTGGTAAATACATCGTTGCTACGATTTCATCTTATCAGCGCATGTGATCGGAGCCCTTTTGAAAGTTTGGCAATAAGTTGAAATTTCTCGCAGTAATACTAACTGCACGTTTCTTTGAAACGTGTTTGCAGTTTGGGCTAAAATTTAAGGGCGCTGATAGAAAAATCGTGGCAAACGATTTAGTTGTTTAGTGTTCATGTTATACTAGATTGTATTTGACAGTTCTGACATTTTGAAAAAAAACTGACTCACCTGTTTCCGCCTTCGCACTTCTGGTCACGTCAACCCCACGTATATTTTTTATGACACTGTTTAATTTATTAGTGGTTACAATATCAAAAAGAGTTAAAAGATAAACTTTGATTACATTTTCCTTGTTAAATTCTAATTTATTAATATTTATTTAAGACTAATTTATTGTATTTATGAAGCTAGTCAGACATGTTTTGGTTAGGTTAGTCCTAAGTTTTGTGGTACTTTCGTGATGGTACTTTTTAATATATTCTTCAGCGTAATGTCTACGCCATTCTCTAGTCACGAGTTTTGACATTTATAATGTGTCATTAAGTTTCTTTTAGTATGTAATCCTTTTTTATTAACTAACTTGATTTACAAGTACACGTACTTAAAACCAACCTTTTGCTCTGAAACAATTTTGGAATTTCTTACAAGAGGAATGTTCCTTATTTTCCTTATTAAAACTAACGTCTTCAAAAAATAATTAACGCCAAAATAAATGACATTAACGGCTTCAAATTTATTTAATATTATCATATTATTTGTATTCCTTATTTAATTCCATTTATAATTTATAAAATTAAGTTGACCACGGCATTTTCGAATTTGGTTAGTTTAGAATTAGCCCGTTGAAAGTATGAATACTGTTCGAAAGTTTATTCTAATAATTAATAAAAAAACATATTTTTTACGCACAATAATACCTATATCGTGGTCAACAGTCAGGTTTTTTATAATGTAAGGTCTATTTAATTTGCATAGTTAAAGCCTGTATTTTACTATGACATACAAGATATGAGTATATCAATCAGCTCCAATTTCCTTGACGACTGATATAAATATTTAGCAGATATCAATGCTTGGGCTTAAAATGGGCTTAATGACAATCACCATAAGATCCCCAATTAAACAGACCTTTCAATATTGAACATGGCCACAAAATACGTGTGCTACATACTATATATATTCAATGGCAAAGCCATAAATATCTTAAGTTTTTTTATTAAATGGCTAAAGTATACGCTGAGTGTTAGAATTAGTTGTCTCCATTTTTATATTAACGTGTTTCATTCATCTTCCAGTACTTAATCCCAGTTGATTTGACGTTTTATTGTGTGTAGTGCGTTTGTGTATTCAATTTTATTTTGTTTCAGCTATTTATTTTTATGTCGCTTATTATTTAGTATTAAGTTAGTTACAATAAGAATTATTATGCTCAAGAGCCTAAGAGCGTCGGGATGAGGTGAATCACGTGAACTTTCTCCTTTTTCCAAGTACATCACTCCTAATACTTTCATATTAAAAGATGGCAATGAATGCTTTACCTATCTTTAAATTTCTATTGGTATACCTATCCAATTCTACTTAACGACAATTAACATAAAACAGTGAAAATAATACCTGAAGTATCAATTTCCAAAAAAAATTGAATAACAAATATGTAGTTCTAAAAATGCAATAGGATTTCTGTTTAGTACTAATTGTCAACTTTTATCTGATGAAAGTACAAGGTAACAACTATATGAAATCTTCGCTAATACGATTGGCATCATTCACGACCAATTGTTGCACGTCGAATATGAACTGAAGATGTCCAGTGTGTGACACACTGCCACCACACCGGCAGAATTACTTACGTGAAATTTTCAAGTGTTTCGCCTCATCTTGAACTCAATCTGAAGCTCATACCACGTTCACTTGTTCTACGTTACATACAACGTCGGTATCCACGGAGTGAAAATTATTTTTCGTTTCTACATCTAGTTATAATGCATGTACGTTATTAATGGCTCTTTTATTGTTCCTATTTTTTTATGCATCGCAATACGAAATACATGATGTACTTCCACGATGACAGTGTACATCAACGCAATGTGAGTGTACATCAACACGATACAGAAGTCGCTCGCGTAGTGTGTACGAAAATAGATGAACTAGTGCATCGACTTTCTTTATATTTCTTTATTCACCAATATAATGATAGACTGACAGCCATAATCACATACAGGATTGTGTCTATTTCATTGAAATTTCCTGTAAAACATTTCAAAACCTCGAAGATGCTACGAGCCATTAGAACGTAGATGTACTGACCGTATTCAACGTTGCGATAAGTTGCTGTTCAATACGTTACACGTTATGTTTGTCGCGTTTCTCTATACATTTATATACTGTTTAATGCGCTTTGTGAAATTTAAAACGCAGCACAAAAAGTCATTGTTTTAATTCTAATAGCGTTAAAAATATATCAACTTAACGTAGCGTTGAAAATGTTTGAAATATCTTTTTTATCGAAATAAATGTGCTATTTGTAAACAGTTGTCTGAAATATTTTGTTTATGTATTTATTAGTGTGCGTGGAATTGACCGTGGTATAAACTAGTTTTGGATATCATTTGCTCGATGTGAACTAATCACTTGACGCGAGAAGACGTACACAATATCGCGGACGTTTTACATCGTTCAGTCGATATCCAAGACGTCAAGTTTATTGTGTTTTTAAACATTCCATTTTTGAAGGGTTTATATAAGGTTTGTTAATGTAATGATTTATTTGTGTTAAGAAACGCCTCGTGTGGGTTGGACGGCATTTATTAAGCATTTCTGTATTTTCCTGAAGCGTTCGATATAGTAAATCGAACACTGGTATAATATTACTCATGCATACCTACTACTTGTTATTCAAGTAATAATAAGTTAGCAATTAAGAATTGATAAATAATATCTGATGATAAATTTACTTGTATGTTGTATTAAAATGAGGAACACAAAATAAAAAGTGGTTTGAAGTATACGACTTTTATTTCATAATTCGGACGATCCCATATTTTAGATTTTATTACTTAAGAATACATTAGACGTTACTCGATTAAAATAGAATGGCATTAAAAAGGTTGTCAATTCCTTATATAATTCGGTGCTCGGCTACGCTTTCTTATTATATACTAACTTGGCTGATATCTTAATGGACCTTTCCACAGAAATTAGATGATTTTGCGGTGAAAAGTAGCCTATACTCCAACCACCCAACTATCTTCACACAATAATGACACTAAGTTGGGCCGTGAAAGAAGGATAGACAAACACACATTCGTTTTTATAATATTATTATAGATTTTACTACTACCAGTATAATAATAATTCGAACGTCGGTCTTTCGTATTGCCTACTTTTAATTTTATAACACTTCAGTGAAGAAAGAGAATCTTCTCAATGATGTCAGCCTGTCAATTAAAACTTGGCCAGATTTAAACGACATTCATCCTTCTTACTATAAAAACGCATCCAAGTCCAAAAATTAAGATAAATATCGGCAATTACGAATGAAGGAATACGAAATTTAACACAGTTAATGTTTTTATATGAATTACAAACATAATTATGAAATTAATAAAACTAAAGATGACTCACACACACTTTGAATCTGGAGCGCTGGGTCTCTAACATACTGAAATAGGTAGAAAGCTATACGACCCATGTTACGTGGTCACCCATTGACATCTTTTAACATTTAGAATCTAACATAATAAGAGAGGTTACAAGAGATTCACTGTTTTGATTTCCAAAGTACAAACCTTTACGTACTATGAAGAAACATGTACTTGGCGATCATCATCTAAGTCTATACTCAATTTCACATAGAACCTTCAACTCGTTACCACCCACATTGAGGCATGAGTTCCTCGTTATGCTAGAATGGCTACAAGTCTACGCTGCTCCAATGCGGATAAGGTGGAAACCAATCTAAATGTGTGATACTTTTAGGCTACTAGTAAACTTTAAACACAACTTATAAGTTAATACCACGGTGACAACCGAGACGGATTTATTCCCTTCGAAACACGAAACCACTCTAATAATTGTTTTAAATAATTGACCCACAAAATTGTCGACCACGTCTGCAGTAGCTTCATTACACACAACATCCATGAAAGGCTTCTGTCTAGAAAGGTAATTCTTCTCCCAATAACAAAATAACGCATGTGCACGACTTTGTCTCCAGAAAGATGAAATATGATGTTTCCGGCTTTACTTTTCGGTATATTTGGTAACACTAAGACGACATAAAATGGTGATCAATGCTGATAAATTTGCTCTGTTTGGTGGTGGGGCTGTAAAAGTTGGTGAACCTTTCCATGAAGCCTGCCTGGCAAACTATCACAGACGTTCTAAGCAGCAGTTATAAACGATTTGTCGTGATCCAACCAGGAGCTTGAGAACCAGTTTTTTCTTTCTCTCTTAGAGTTCTTTTCTTCTGCTTTCTTAGCCGGTAACCTTAGGGCTATGCCTTAGGCGTTACTTGCCTTACTAGGCGACTAAAACCGCTTTTAAAGCTGATGGCTATTACGCTCCTTTTACTAGCTGTTGAGGTACATAAAAACAAGTGAAAAATGTTTTGATTATAATGTATTCACATAAATAATATACGTAAACAACACTGGCTACGTAACCTTATATCAAGACTTCGTAATATTTATTATTTACTTATTATTCTTTTTTTTATACTTGGCTAAAACGAACATCAAGTCCAAGCCCCGTAGCCTAGTTGATAGTAATCCTGCCTGCGAAGCTAGGAGTCCTGGGTTCGATTCCCGGCCGGGGCAGATATTTATGTGACAGATAAATATTTGTTCTCGAGTCATGGGTGTTAGTGACGAGTTATTAGGGTTGTCCATGCCGCCTGCGACTCAGGGAATCCTACTGCGGGGTATGAGTGTGTTAGCGTTTATTGTCTATTATTACTGTAATTTTATCCAAAATAATTTAATAGTACCGGTACGGTATTGCTGATCTTAGAATGTGTAAGTGTATGTCACTGATTTGCTTGATCACGTATTTCTATTCAGTCTCCCGGCTTTTGGTAAAGGTGCTTTGTGTGTGAGAGAAAATAACGAAAGAAACGCCTCAGGATATCTTTTAAATTCAAAGTAAAATGTTACAGAACAATCATCGAACCTACACACGACTAGACTGGGATTTAAATAACTAAAAATTAGATTTAAGAAGAGTTTTTGTTTGTTTCCGTGTAAAAGAACACAGGAACACAGTTGATATCAACATTACCATTGTCCCACATGAGTCTAACACGAGCGCGCTATCTGTGGCCCTCAGTGCTCCCTGCGGCCCTCTGTAGCCCCTTACATGTCTTTAAAGCCCACTCATCGCTCCTCTCCCGCGGGATTCCACCCTCGCCAATAAATACTCAGAGGTTTAAGGTCTCATTTTGATAAAAAGGCCATATCTCTTCGTAATATTGTGGTATAAGAAAATTGCAACACTATTAAAAAATAAGGGACGAGCGAGTAGAAGGTGCTATATCTTAATGTAATGTATGTGTGTGTGCGTGTATGTGTGTGTAAATGTAATAGAATTTATGTTGAATTTAATTTCCACGTACTGACGTACTTCCTAATTACGAGGACTTTAAATTGTGCACATATATAAAGGACTGACAATAATTAATAACGCCTTAGTCTTTGTCCGGTTGTAAAGTGAATAAAATCCTAAATAAATAACCAATGGCTATATTATAACTAAGAAAGCAAAGCTGTACGTTCATTCGGGTTTTACAAAACTGAATGGTCTGGTGTCCACCTGACGGAGGCTGAGTTTCGCCAAGCAACCATTATTACTTCGCAATGTCTCATCATCATCATAACATTACTGTCCTACAGCTGGGCCCACGTGTCATAATTAATTAATTAACTTCCAATGCATAAAAAACAAAATTAATTACAAAACTTTTGAAAACTATAGGCGAGTAGAAAATTCGATATGAGGTCCCCGCGTTCAGCAGACCGACGCTAAAACCGCTGGACTATCACAGTTTCCATTTATAAAATAAACCACATATAATAATAATTATACATCATTCTTTTCCTGCTGCAATTCCTTTTTATTAGAAACGTACATTTAAAGACATAAAGTGTAAATCTCATTGAGCACAGAAAATGAATCTGAAAAAACCCCACCGAGATGATAATGTCACGTTTGAGCCCCAATTACTTAAAATGAGTCCAGTTGAACCACAGCGTGGTGCGGCGCCGGGAGACAATCCGCGCTGATTTACCGCCAGCGCCACCTACAGGCGCGCTGTAATACCACGCAAATCATTGGATTACCGCCGCTGTAGGGCGGCCAGGACGGTAACACGGCGATGGATTTAAATTAAGATTCATTAAAGAGATCTCTCTAATCTGAAGCCCGTCCAGAAGGTATGCCTATTATAAAAATGCATTGTGATGTGTAGAATTTTAATTTATAGAGGATTTCGTTGAAATTCCATACTTAATGCAATTTAAGTAATATATATATATATATAACGACTCATTCAGTGTGTCTAAATATCAATAGTATTGCGTCGTAATTTACTATAGTACGGAGAATGAACATCTAGCAACTAAGGGTGACAGACTTATTAATTTTGTCAACTGCTAGTAGTATCCACGCTGTAATATTGAATGTAAATGTATAGTGAGACTACTAATCGAGGGTTTCAACAATTTTTTAACAATATTTAACTAGTCACTTAGTGGTGATGTAGTTCTACTAGCAATAGCTAATTAAAATCAGACAAGTACTTTCAAAGATTACCTCCTACAAACATAGTTACAAACATTAACTCTTCATAATATAATGTTATAAGTTTGGCGATACGTCGGGCAAAGTTTCAATTAAACAAATCCTGACGTAACCAGAATGACGCGGCCCCTACCCGCACTCCGCTCGGGCATTGTGCGGCGCGGCATTACCATAGTTTGATGGATCCTTCTCGAATTTATATCGGGATTTGGGTTATGGATTGATTTTTATGGACTCCGGCTTTGAGTGCAGATAGCGGGGCTTATCTGTCGTTACGGCGAGCTGCCTTTGTTGTGCGGACAGGCGCGGGCGGGGGGCGGGGCGGGGGGAACGCGGTGGAAGTGATATCGCTAAAATAATTGAAGATATAAAGTTCCTATCGATGTGTGTGGGATGTACTCATAGCTACTTCGTTGTGCATGTAATTGTAGAGTGTGAAGTCCTGATTTAGAATCCCAGCAGAGTAACATTTAGGTGACAAATCTATGTTTGTTCTCGGGCCGGAAGAAAAATTAAGTTATGTGGTCCAGATCTTAGCGACCTACAATAGTAGACATCCTGCGACACAGTCTCAGCCAGTGTTCATCCAGGACTATCAAAAAAAGAGGTTATTGGATTGCACTCAGAAAGGAGACCCTTGCGCCTCATGTATTATCACTTGCGTCGGTTAAGGAAAGCAACATGCTCAAATATGTCTCGACCGGCAATACACACTTGGTCAACATGTTCGACTGTGTTCTCAACTCTTCAAATCAAGGAAAGTGGATTCCAGCAGCAGGACCACTATACACGCGAGTTGTCCAGAGCTGGCCAGAGATATTAAATATATATATGAAAAGAATGCTAGCAGACATTATGCGTCCGCTGGATTCAGAAGGTTCAGGACGTGGCTCAAATTAGGGAAGGCCTATGTTCAGCAGACCTTCAAAAGACTGATAGATAAATAGACGGATTACGCCCGCATTCAGAACGCAAGTCCTTCAAGATCATTAAAACTGTACGGTACGTTCAAACACCGCGCCGCCCCACACGATCGTTGTAGACCGACGAATGTCATAGACAACGAACTTGTTTTATTTACAATTTAGTTTGTTGGAAATACTATAAGTGCATTATAATTCATAATTATTGTTGTAAAATATAAAAATATGGACACTTAGATATTTACTTGTTGTCATCTACGTTTTAAAGAAAATAAATGTCATTCGTTTCATGTTCTCTGATAAGGTAAAATATAATTACACGTGTGTATCAGGAGCTGCTCCGGCGAAGTTGACATTGACGGGAATCTGGATAGATTTTCTTGTAAATTATTTAGGTATAAGTTTAGATAATTACGGTTAGTGAGTGTTGTGTAAGTTGTTGCTAATTGAAGGTATAAGTTTGCACTAGACGGTAATTGTGAACATGCCTTTAGGCTCATGTCGTTGGAGTATACACTATGTAACTATGATGTGAGCTTCATACATAGTATTAATTGCGTAGTTAAATTTGTATTGCATCCAAACTATACAGTTAGTTTAACCTACAAAATAAACATTATTAATTAAATAAATATGTACAGTTAAAACCATGTAATAAAAATTTTATGGTTGTCGTAAAACACTGCACCGTGGGACAGTCGCGTACTCGGTCCTATTCTGCGCAAGTTAATTGACTAATCTATCTAGATTGCTTCAAGGTAATGTCAGTTTAATCTGACGCGAACTGACCTGACGTAGACGGTATGACAGATGGATCCCCACACACCCGTCTATTCTCCCCGCGCCGCGGTCTGCGGCGGTGCCCGCGCGCCGCTCGCATCACACGCTCCACCGAGCGCGAGCTAATCGTTTGTTCGCTGACGGATCAAGTGATTGCCGCCGAGGGCTTTGTGTGTGACAGCTCGCAGCTACCGTCATCTCTTGCGAATGGTTTTGACAGATTTTACACTGTCGCTTTATCATTATAAAACATTTTTTGTATTGATTGTCTCTTTTAGTTCAAAAATTCTCACTGTATGTTAAAATATGACTTTGCATAGTAAATGTTCAGTTACTTAAAAATTACTTAAATAAGTAGGTGTTTGACATTTGCTTTGTGGTAGGATTTTAGTTAACAATTTAATAATAATAACAATAAATAAATAATAATGTTATCCGTTATTATAATCAATCTTCGAATTCGAAATTTTGATAAGCAAACATTACAATAATAAACAGAAACATGAACTAAGTAGTATTGTCATAGTAATTATTAAGTTTAAAGAGATATTTAATTTATTAATTTAGTTTTTTCAAATTTTATGCCATGATCGAAACGTTACGATTAATGTTTGTATTAAAAAGTACCGATAGTGAATACAGCGACAGCCCTATTCGCCCCGCCGCACGCCGCAGCGCACGTATCAAACAATTCAATTATGTCCTCAAATGGCCCGAAATGATCGCACCGCTATTACTTAC